>JAADYS010000945.1:0-15014 GCA_012931995.1 Fusarium albosuccineum | reverse complement strand
AACCCTAACTAACCCTAACTACTAACCCTAACTAATATCTATTTTTTAAGATAATATCTCTTAAAATAAATTTTCTAGAGATTTTTCTTTGATATCTTAGAATATATAAGGAGGAAGTATCTTGCCAAGACGCTAAAACTCTTAGCAGGTCCACTAAATACTAGAATAGGCTTAAACATAGGGAGGATAGCGAAATCGCACAGGGAGACTATCCTTGGCCAAGATTTTGATGTGCGGGATGCCAACGGTCGACGGAGGGGATGCAAGACAACACCACATACCAAACCGGCGGTGAGTATTGAAGTGAAACATGTTCACTCCACGATGAGCATAGTTAATGCGCTGCCGCTCGGAATCAATTGCCATGGGCGGCTCAGAGCCTATCGAAATTTTGGGCGCAGAAACCGTTGAATCTTGGTGCATCGTCGCATTGTGTTTCTGACGGGAAAGCGGTTAGAAGGCAACTGGCGGCGACCTTTGTCCTACGGTTGGCAAGATGCGGTATGGCTAACACCAGTCGTCAGTCATGGCGAGCCTCTGTTTGTCTACCTCTCGAAAGGCGTCGAAGTCAATGGTGGCCAGGGGCGAATGGAGGATACATGGCAAGATGTGTAGTTGCCGAATGACCGGAGCATCGCCAGGTCGACGGAGAGGAATTCCAATAGGGTTCCTGAGTGCTTTAAAGGATATCCATTGCCGTGGGGATACGCGAGTAATTGAAAGCTCCTGCTGGGCAACGCCTAGAGTGGTGTTGATCTAGGCCTCTCCCTTGCGTCCCAGGTTAGGGCAACGAGCAGTTGGAGCAAATGTCTCCTTCTCTTTTTCTTGTGTAACCCGACATGGTTGGTGGGCTGATGCTTGGACTGACTGGGGCGGCAATTCCGGCCAGCATACTGACCGAGTATTGTGTGTAGTTTTCTGCCTGCTCCGGTTGCTCCCAAACGTGTTACCAATTCGAATCGGGACTAGGACTTCCCACGTACCGTAGAGCCAGAATCTCTACCATACAGAACTATGTGAAGAGTAGAGGCATGCAAATCCACAAACTGCCGTCCCGTCCCGTGTTGGACGTGCTCATGCCTCCTTTCTTGGTGGTCTTGGCTCCTCCCTCTACTTCGTGAGGCCCGAGACAGTGGGCGGAGGCCCACAATCTGCAATTCACGAATGTGTCAAACATTCGTTCTCAAGCTCCAGAGATGGCAACCTGTTCTTCCAGAAAGTGGAGGCAAACAAAGAAAGCTGCAAGGGAGACGTCCGAGATGAGGATCTATACTGCATGGCGACGATCAGGCAAGCCACGTCCGGAGGCGAGTAGCGGTGGGAGAAGAACTAGCTCCAGAGGAGATGCAGAATCAAAGGCATTGAGAAGGAGCATTGTCTAGGCTACGCCGCGGCTGACGATTTCTTTCAAGCACGAGGTCTCGGCTTGAGGCATCGTCAAAGCCAGATACCCGGGACCATGCAGCTTCAACATGAAAACAATGCCCATCTGCATGCAGTGGGCATGAGCCTTTACATAACAACACGTTTGTTTTTGTTGGGTAGAGTTTAGACAAACTAAGCTTTCTGTGGCCTTTGCAAACATCACCATGGGCTGACAAGAGGCCCAAGTAGCTCAAGACTGGTGAGGATTGAGTTGAGCGGATACCGAGGCGCTAGGCTAGTTTGGGCCTGGACCGTGAGCCAAGCCTCCGATCTGGGTCTAGCCAGGAGGGGGCGGGCCAGGCTGGCTTGCGGCCCTGAACTTCATCTGGGGCTCGACGCCGTGAGCAGCACTCGGACACGGATATCTTGTGCACCATCGTCATCATCGACCTGTAATTCGCGCTCCCTTTTGGGATAAATCGATGGAAGGCAGCAGGTGGGAGGCGCCCGGGTGACGGAATTGGGCCATGGCGACGTGTTTTATCAAGCGGAGAGGCAACGGGAGCCAGGGCACGCCTTGTCCAGAGGGCGGGCTCCTTGCGAGACCCCAGATTCTGCTTTGGGAGAGTTCAGTAACTATCAATGTCCTACCCCGTCGTGGAGAGTCCCGCCCCAAAGTCACTTCCATGCAAATCACGGTTCGTGCAACTCTCGGGAGATGCGAGGCCCCTCCTTGTGCCAACTAGCGAGGCAGCACGAAGCCGGCCAGCAGCCAGCCAGAGAGGCAGATGCCGTTCATGTGCGGTTGCAGCCCCCAGCGTCGGTCCAACAATGAGCAGACAAGTTTGACACAACGGCAAGTCGGTCGGCAGAGTGACTGATGGAGGGACCTGGATGTCGTGGCCCATGACGGGGAGATGCCTGGTGTCCCAGGTAATGAATGGCTCGACGAGACAACCTTACACAATATACACTGTCTGGACACAGAAGATGGCGCCTGTATGGCAGGTCTTGGGTTCAAGAGGCTGGCCGTCTGCGTTGTTGTTGGCCATGGGTTCTTTTCTTATTTCCCTCTTCTTCTTTTTAGCTTGAGTTCTGCCTGCCGTCGACAGTAACAAGAATGAGTTGTTGATCTGACGCGTCTCCTGTTGCCCGTGAGAAGCGTTGGTTGCCTGCCCGTCGTCGTGTGCCCTTGGAGTATTTCTGCCCTTGGTCGCCTCCTCATCCTTGCACCGATTCACGGCCTGCCTGTTCTCATTACGGCCCGTATATGCTTCCTCATTTTCTACCATCCAATCCTTACCGACAAATACCCTTTTCATAAACCGGCCTTATTATCTCATCGAGTCCTCGCCGTACACTACTGTACTGCCCCCCACTGGAAATACCGGGGGCGTCTTCATATTCCTCCCTGATCGTCCGCGGGACAAATCGACACTATCTCTCCCTGCTCAGCCAGCCCTTGTTGGCGGCCCTCTTTAACTCAATCCAACCGAGTACTATTCTCTTTTCGACGTCCGCCCAGCGCCCACTCCCGGCAACAGGCGAAAAAGGCTGACCACCAAACAAGGCTGCGCTGCGCTGCACACACACACACAGACGCGCACTATCGGCCTTGTCTCGCCCGTCATTCTCCATCATTCCTCTCCCCGGATAGCTCCCAAGCTCTCCCTTAGCCTCGAGGGAAAGCAGCCTGCTCCTGCTGCCCGTTTTCTCTCGCACCACGTCCTTTTCCCGTGCCCCGTGCATTCCGGTCCTGGCGTGCAACCTTGCGGCTTGCCCTTGTTTTGGCTCGCGGGCGACTACATGTAAAACTGCTCTACGCCCGCCTGCTTCGAGCTGTCTGTCGCTTGCCGCACCTTCCTCGCTCTCTTCGACCTCTCTCCGCACCCTCCGTCGTGCCTGCCTCGCATACTGTCATTCCTGATACTTGCTTTGCTGTTGCTGTTGCTGTTGCTGTTGCTGTTGCTGTTGCTGTTGCTGTTGCTGTTGCTGTTGCTGTTGCTTTACCTAGTCTCGCTCTTTCTGACTTTATCACGGCCTGCTTCTAATAATCCCCACGTTTCTCGCCCCATCTTGCCTTCTTCCCACCCTCGATACTTTTGGACATCGCTTATTCCAACCTGCTTCTTCCTTCCGGGGGACGTCATCGAAGCCATCGTCCATTGCCAGCTTCGAGTCGTCGAATTTATTTTGTCCGATATCTCCCTCGTACCTACCGACATTCACCCTTTGTACATTTGTCTTTCCGTACAGTCCATCTTTCTGCACCTACTACTACTGCTGCCTGCCAACGACAACAGCCTGTGGCCTCTTTGTACATGCCGCTACAGTTACGCATTTAAAACTTCGGTCCGAAGAATTCGTACAGATCTTCTCGGCTCTGGCTCATCCCGTCACATAATCCGCCCCAAAGTGTCAGGGATCCTGTTGCATTCCTAAACATATACAGCATACAAACTCAGGCGACCTTTCACGCACCCACATATACGGCGGCAGTCTCGTGTCGTGGTCCATACCTACCTACCCACTCCCGTCTTTGCAGCAGCCTGGCTCCGCAAGGAAACCGCAGGGGGCAAATCTGCAACTTGGGAGCATCTTGCCGGCAATATTCAAATACACCGACATTGATACAACAGGTGAGTCACGATCAACTTTGTTTAGCTTTTTCCTCGCTGCAAATGACCGCATTTTCTGTACGAGAGGAAGCTGCATCTTCGTCTCGTCCTGTGTACAAAAAGGCCCCAAACCCCCCTGGTCGCAGGATGTCGAGATCAGCCTTATCCATCCTTACCCCGTTTTTATTCTCGCCTCCGCACCCTTTCATGTGCCTCGACCCAAAACTGTATTGTGCTGACACCCACTTCGGCTTTTGGTCCTATTAGCCTCTCAAATACACATATTGTGCCATAGGCCGTTGATAACAACTACCGTTTCCTGTCAACCAACATCTTTACAACTCCATACCCATCACTCCCGTTGTCAGATTTGTATCCTGGATCTTCGTTCGACGTTTTCGGCGGACAGTACATCTGAAAACGGCCTATTCAGCCGCGACACCTCTCGCATATCCCTAACCCCCCCTGCCCTCGGGAGCGTCCAACGTCTACCGAAGTCTCGAATCAAGCAGTGCGGCCCCTAGAAGCCAAGGCCCCAGCGTCATCTGCCGCTACATCGACCTCACTAAACCCTCGGCTCCCTTGCGCTAAAACGTCAAACCCCGGCACCATCTCCTGTTGACTCGCAGGCTCGCAGCCAAAACATCCACCAAGTCCGACACCGCTGGGGAAATCTGTTCTTGTTAATTACTGTGTCTCGAGTTAATGTTCGCCCAATCTCCTACTCCTTCATCCACCACCAATTCGAAAATGGTGACTTCGGTAAGTCATTTCTTGATCGTTCAACCCGAAACCTTCATTTATCCACATACCACTCCCCCGTACCCTCTCGTGCCCATTCCTTGAGCCTGCTGGTGCCCTGCCGTCAGCGCCTTGGCTCGGGTCCCTGGCCCAGGGAGTGCGACGTCAGAGGTGCTCGTGTGTCTCAACCAAATGCGCCAAAACTAGCGTGCGACCGGATTCGCTACCAAGCCGAGTCTGCGACCAAAAAATCGACCACCCTCCCGACTACGCTGTCCCCCCATATGCACACCAAACCCAAACCCTGCGAAAAGCACACATATCATCACAACGCATCAACAACAAGTCTTTTGTTTTCATCTTGTCCTGCGCACCGCATGCTGACCTCAGTTCTTCTTCTCTACTAGCGCCCAGCTCGGGCATTCCCCAACCTCAACATGCCGCCGTCTGGATCCAAGGACCAGTCGCAACAGCAAGCCATGGCCTCTTCCGGTTTCCGAGGCTCCAACCTTTATTCCAATCCCAACATTTGGAGCGCGTCCATCACCAATGCCATTGACCGCTCACTACCAGCAAGAGGTGTGTTGGCGCTGTCCGACTCCTATGTGCCCCGCTCCCTTGTTTCGCAGGCGTACTCACCCCCAACTCCAGATACCGGCGATAATCCCAGAGGCTCCAGCGCTCTCAACGCCAACTCTGAAGCCGACGTCTGGCGCCCGACATGGAACAACAGAGACAACCCGTCACGATCGACTAGCTCGTCCCCGAACAGAACACGAGATGGTGGCATGGGCAACGCCTCCGGTTTCTTCGACGCTTCGCGCGCCGTCCCCGCAGGATACGAGTCGAACGTATACAATGCCACCTTCCCGCCAACGACGCGAAGCCCTCAAGAGACCTCATACAGGGCCGACTCGATTGGCGGCTATGGCTCTACCCGGGATTCCGCTATTCCTCCATCCCGTCAGTCTCAGGGCTCACCTGGATTCGCCGATCTGTACAACAGTGGTCGTGGCCACACCCCTAGCAACTCGATCCAGTCTCAGCGACCGATGCCTACCCACTCGGCCTCGTTTGAGAATCAGGCTGCGAACCAGTTTGCCTTCAACTTGAACAGGCAGCTCGATGATGAGATGTCGCTGCAATTCTCTCGCCGTGTGACGCTCGATACGCCAGTCTCTGCAGCTGGTGCTGGGTCAACCTTCACACCCCCTCGGCCCTTCCAGCTGAACCCTGGCTCTCAACCATGGGTCAATGATAACAATATGTCGCGTTTCAACGGCAGCGTTGGTATGGGCTCCGAATCGATGAATGCCCAGCTCCCACCCATCAAGCGGGGGTCTATCGACCGTGTGTCCCAGGCTTCCAACTATCGCCTAGAACAGACAAGCAGTCCCAGGACCTACACACCTACTCAAGACCCTTGGAACGTTCCAGTACAGACACGAGATGTTCGAGCAGTCGAGCCGGAGCGGCGTACTTCAAGTGCATACCCGCCGTCATTCCCTTCTCCTTACTATGCAAGTCTCCAGTATGCCAACTTGGCGGCTCATTACGCTCCCTCCTACCTTGACCCTTATGCCCAGAACTTGCGACACCACATTCTCCCCGGCTATCCGGTGCCCTCTTTGACTCCCAACTACAGCCTGGGCGGAAGCATCCCAGTCCAGCCAGCCCGGGACCAGGATCCTGCTCGGGGCGTCCGCAGCGTCCTTCTTGACGAATTTCGCCTCAATTCCAAATCCAATCGGCGATATGAACTGAAGGATATCTACAACCACGTCGTCGAATTCAGTGGCGATCAACACGGGTCGAGGTTCATTCAACAGAAATTGGAGACAGCCAACAGCGACGAGAAGGAACAGGTCTTCCGTGAGATTGAGGTGAACGCTGTTCAACTCATGAAGGATGTCTTTGGGAATTACGTGATTCAGAAGTTTTTCGAACATGGCAACCAGGTGCAGAAGAAGGTCCTTGCCGAGAAAATGAAGGGCAAGGTGGTCGACTGTTCCTTGCAAACGTACGCCTGCCGCGTGGTCCAGAAGGTATTCGCATATCTTGGCTTTAAGCATGACAGTTTACTAACTTCGATAGGCACTGGAGCACATCCTGGTTGAGCAACAAGCTGAACTCGTAAAGGAACTTGAGCCCGAGGTTACCCGAGTGATCAAGGATTCGAACGGAAACCATGTAATCCAGAAAGTGATCGAGCTGGTGCCGAGACAACACTTCGGTTTTATCATGGATACCCTCAAGGACCATGTCACGGCCTTTGCGACCAACGGATACGGATGCCGTGTCGTCCAGCGAATGCTGGAGAATGGTACCGCCGAGGACAAGGCCAGGATCATGGAAGAGCTACATAGCTCGATGGGGATGCTCATCATTGACCAGTACGGCAACTACGTGGCGCAGCATGTCATACAAAATGGCAAGGAAGAGGATAGAGAGAAGATTGTCAGCACGGTCATGTCAACGGTCATGACCCTATCGAGACACAAATTTGCCAGCAACGTGGTCGAGAAGTGCATCGAGCACGGTTTGGCGAAGCATCGCTCTGAATTTGTACGGCAGCTCACTACAGTCGGTCCGGATGGGTCGACCATTCTGCCGCAACTGATGAGGGACCAGTACGCCAATTACGTTGTTCGTAAGTGTATATATACATACCCTGAGCTCTGATTTAAAACTAACATGGTCCAGAAAAACTGTTGATGCACGTGGAGGGCGAGGAGAAGGCAGTACTGGTTGAGGAGATTAAGCCGCACTTCTACAACCTTAAGAAAGGCGGCTCGTCACGACAGACCCAGGTGATGGAGACCCTCCTCGGACTTAGCACCCCGGCCAAGGGCGCAACGAACGGACTCCAGGTTGATGTCAACTCGCCAACTCCAACCCCTGTCTTGACGAATGAATCCAACAGCCCCCAAAGCAGCGGGCCTCCCAGTACCAATGCCAGTGCGGTTGGCGTGCCCGCCGACGATGATGCGAGCAAGACCTCGACCACAGAGGGCACAGCCCTGCAAGTCCAGGACAATGAAGCCTAGGTGACTGCACCAGGAATGTCGGCGAAGGCGGGCCCACGGCCAGCCAAGAAACATACTGTCACATATCGCTTTATGACGTTAGGTTAAGACGATTGAGGTGACATACACAACACACCCCTTGGGCTTCCCATTGGAACGAATCTACAACCCACCGGCGTACGATACGCATTTTCAAAAGAAATATATGACATCATTATACGGCTCACTAATGCAGCGCTGTGGTGAGCGAGTTAGATCCCTTACTCAGCGCTCGACTTGAAGATACGATTACACTTCATTGTTTATTCTTCTCAGCGGCCGGTGCGGTTCATGGGTTAACAAAAATAGCGGGGAAACATTGGGCTGGTTGGGTCTGGCCAGCTGGAATAAGGGGGATGGGAAAGGGAAAACAAGACAAAATGGGAGGCGATCGGTGTTTGAAATTGGTCCCGGGCGCTCTATTTGTTTTTGTTTTTGATGTTGGGGTTTATACGTGGTAGTAATGCAACGGGTATCGGAGAAGGATGGACGGACTAGACCACGAGTCACGGCCAACAAAACAACAAACTCGGGGTCTTGGGTTACTACGGTGGTGTGAAGGGATGAATGAATGTCTTTGGCTTGGGGACAGCGGCGCATGGGTTTGCAATAAGCAGGTGGGCAAGGGGCAGTATGTACTTCTATAGACATAAGGAGGTAGGGTACACGGAGATTGTCACAGCCAATACGAATTGAGGCTCTGCTTCGCCAACAAAGCGAGAAAGAAAGACATGGGTCCTTCAGTTGCCGGTGATTCAGGAGGTTTTGACGTGTTGTGTTGTGCATCCTTGCCCTCCTTTACCAGTAGGCTAGGATGACGCCACGTGCAGGAGCCAGCTCACTGCAGGTACGGGCATTTGCCGATTCCGCCCCGAGACTTGGCCTCGTCCCTCAGTCTTTTGCAACCGTGTATCACGGCACTTTGCAACTCCAATCCTCTCACATCGACAGTCGCGAACCTCAGCCTGACCCTATGAGTCTGCTACCTCGATCCCGATAGAATATACTAGCCTCCGCACGACGTCTTCCGCTATCCGCGGGGTCTCTGCCCGCAATGACGGCCGCCGCCCGGTTGGCCTTCTTGAACCCGCATGTGCTGCGCGCAGTCCGCACCGCTCCTCGCGCCGCAGGGTTCGCCCGGCATAGAGGCACTTTTGCGCGGAGGCGAGGGAAGGCCGTAGAACCTCAACCATTGCATGGTGACAAGGCCCGCCAGCTCAATGCCTCGTCCGGTGTCATTGGCGGCGCCGCTAGCCGGCCCGAAGCCGACCAGACTGCTGCCCAACAACCGCCGCAACCCGTCCAGTCCGACGATACGGCATCGACGACAGAAAGCTCTAGTCAGAGCTATTCGACGCAGACCGGCGAATCGACAGGCAGCAAGCCTCCGCCGAAAGAGAGCGAGACACCCCAAGAGGAGAGGGCTAGACTGGCCCGAGAGGAGGCCAAGCAGAGCGGCCCCCTTGAGGCAGTCCTCCACATGCAGCCCCCAGAGAGCATGAAGCCTGGCCCTGCAATGTGCCCGCCACCATATGTCCACCACTTTGATAGCTACTCGCTGGTCAAGCAGCTGCAAGACGGGGGCTATACTCAGGAACAGGCGACAACGGCGATGAAGGCGATCCGGGCGTTGCTTGCACAGAATCTTGATGTTGCGCAGTCGACCTTGGTCAGCAAGAGTGACGTGGAAAATGTGAGCAATATTCGAGAAACTGGCCATTGACCAACTACAGGTAGAGGAATAGGTGCTGACTGTCTGGCCAGGAAACGTATCTCTTCACAGCAGCTTGCTCAGAACTGAGCACAGAAATCAAGAACAACCGGAGACTGGAAGAAGAGCAGCTTCGCCAACAGCGAACACACTTGCAACACGAGGTGGACATCCTGACACAGTCACTGAACCAGGAGGCCCTCACGTTGAACGACAATGTGCGGGGCCTATTCAACGATCGCAAGATGGCAGTGAGGGAGGAGCAGAAGGTGGTAGAAAGTGCTGTAAGTTTACTGAACCTGAGAGGATAGGGCGAGTCTAACAGCTATGCAGGTTCAACAAATCAACTACAAAATCAGCATTTTGCTTAGCAGTGACGCCAAGTCGGAGATTGAGGCGGTGCGTTGGATCCTAATCCGTCGCTCTGTCCTAGGCATTCTCTTTATGGCGGTTCTCACCCTGGGTACACTTCGATACGCTACGTACGTTAGCCATGAACGACAGAGGGAAGCAGATAGGAAGAAGAAGGAGGAGGAAGAGAGACGCCGAAATGGCGGCAAACAAGATCGCACGTTCGACGCGGATGCGGCTGTGATTCTGGCTGCCAACTGAGCGTCCGGAACGACGATGGGACTACACACAACAGACGGACAACTATTTTTCTTGGGACTTATTACCGATACCCTATAGACTTTTAACTTGAGAGCGAGGTGATTCTCTTGCACGAGCATTGGGAGGATTGGGGCGCTTTTGGGTCGACTTGGGGTTACCTTTACAAGCTGATGAGCCATGACGAAGACAGGAGATACACTCCGCGCATACAGATGCAACATACAGATGGCTTTGGCAAGCCTATTTCCTAGACGCATATACACTCTTCAATACATATACGACACGCATACGCTTCATAATCACAATCGAAGGTTCAAGGAGAACGATCTTGTCGTCAATTACCAACACCTGGTCAAGCCACAACCCCTCCTTGCACCGCCACACATCCATGCCCATTAACACGTGCGATAAAGCACCCCACGCGCCTTATCACCCAGTCGCGTCTCCCGCCGTCGCATTTCAACACCAAGAACCAACATCATCACTACCTCTCTCACCCTCAATCCTCCCAATGGCTCCCGATCCACAACCAGACAACCCCCCTGCCGACGAGGCGCAAGACAATGACGCCAACGAGAACGACCAAGAGGCGCCAGCGTCTCCACCGCTTCCTCAGCGACACACGGCAGTGTCCCCGGGACCCCGAGCGGCGCGTCTGCAGGAGCTGTATGCGCGCTCGCTGAAGAAGACGCTGGGCAAAATTGGCTGGGATAACGTCGCGGGGTGTTATCCGACCATCGCCAAGAGGTCGGAGGGGCTGCTGAAGCAGGTGCAGCAGCAGATGGTGCAGAAGATGGGGGAGAAGTGCGAGGTATGGGCGACGGGGAGGGAGGTGCTGTCTTTTCCGCGCTGACACCGAGAGTAGAAGGAGTTTGAGAACCTCATGGTGTCGCGCCAGGTCGTGCCCAAGCTGAACGACTTGGAGAGTCTCATCAGCGACGCTTCCCGACGGCGCGCCGAAGCACCGGCTTCTTCAACACAACCGACACCGTACGCCCCCCCCCAATACATTGATTTTATGGGCGCGAAACCCCTTGCTAATGCATCGTTGCCCTAGACCTCACCTCCTCCCACCTTCATCAATCCTCGCCGCTCACCTAACCCCTTCCCTCACAGCCCACCAGTCCCAGCTAAACGCCCGCCTTCAAACAACGCAATCGCAAAACGCCCTGCTGCACGACGAAGTGCGCCGCCAGCGCGAGGAGATCAAGTCGCTACTCGAAGCCCTCGAAGCCATCGTTGCGGACGTGCAAGGCGCAAATGACGCTCTGCGGCCGATCGTCGATGACGTGGCCGCTGAGACGAGGCAGGGCATCACAGCTGTTGAGACGGCGGGTGGTGGTGGTAGTGGCGGGCAAGGAGCAACGACGTAGCGTATAAATGGACAAGAATCTCTGAGATGGGGCAGACATTGTGATTGGAATAATACATGTGCATTACGGCAGGACTGGCTGCACTTGGGGACACGGGAGCTAGGTCGAGGCAAGATCTTTGGGGGCTGATATTCTTATGATACCACTGTTTTTTTTTGTATACTGGCATTCACTTTACGAAGCAACGGTTATAACAAAAAACTATTCATCCTGCGAGGAACTATGTTTTGATATGTGTCACCGTAAAAAACGGTCCAGTTCATGTGCGAGTACCGCGATTCGGTCGCCAAGGCGCACCGGAGCGGGCCGTATATACACAAATTCATGCCAGAACAAGGGGTGAAAATCGTCTACCCAATGCATGTACCGCCCCCTAAACTCAGGCTATACCCAGAACAACACAAAGCAGCTGTAAACTCCGGCCCATGTTCGTAAAGCCCCCGCCAGCCATTGGCTGATGCAACCCCTGAATGCGCCGATATGCAAAAGTATGTACAACCGTGAGAGAAATCCTAGTAGATGTTGAGAGTAAAATAGCTTGCAAAATCCTGTATGCAATGTCGTATGATGTGATCGTTGACTCTAGAGCGTAGATGAAGAAACTCGAGAAAGTGATGTAGGGATGTGGCTGGTCCCTTTGTGTTGTTGGGTGATGAAGTAAATAAGTGGCGGGCAACTCAGATATATCGTAATAATGCGACAGCCCAGTGGCTGTAATATTCGAAAGGTGCGAGTGAATCTATGTCGTAAAAGGATCGTTTGGTTGTCCATGGATCGGCAGTTCTATATCCTCCTGTTTTCTGTATGTACCGTCTGCCAAGCCCCAAAGTAGTCGATCTCTCCGTAGGCTGGCGGCAGCACCCTGACCATGCGTCCTGTCGTCCAATCAACGTACCATAGCTTCCCCTTGCTGATGATATAGTTCGATTTTCGGGGACTCCTGAAGAGGAGGTTGCTATAGCACAGCTTGGCGTACAGCATGTCGTGGGCACTTGACCACCGATGCTCAGGGATCCATTTGCCATCGACGGGATCGATACCCAGATTGGTATATGACGTATTGCTCATACGACGGATTGGGTCTATTCGTGGAGGAGGCTCTGCGATGTCTTCCTCGTCTCCCTCGACCTCGAGCTCAGGCTCTATCCTGGTCTGAGATTCTGGAGCAACAATTGTGGGTGACGTCGTCGGACGGTGGTCATCTGGAGTTGCTGATACTTCCTCAGGAGTCTCTTCGATGCCAAGCTCAGAAAGGTCGATGGCCGTGGCGGTTGGTGACTGGCCATGAAACCAACGAATGCGTTGAATCCGAGGAATAGACATGTCTCGGGGGAAATCTCGGTCTTCCAGGGGCAGGGCGATGTCGATGGCGGCAAACAGTCCCTCAAGCCACTTGATAAACGTGCCCAACTCGACACAACACAGGAGAAACTGATCCGTCTCTGCGCGGACGCGAATGGTATATCGCCGCCTAAGCGATGTTAGTAATCGAACCTACAGAATCCACAACCGCAGATGGTGCTAGGTAAGTAAGCTTACTTCTTGTAATCGGCAGCAATACCGACATCCGCGTAGAGTAGACTGTATGTCTTTTCGAGCTTGCCCTTTTTCATCCATGGAGGATTATCTGGGTCGATTGACGGTCCATCATCGCGTGTCCTGCCCCATCCCCAAGCCTTCTTCGCCGTATGAATGCTGAGTGCAGTACCGTTTAGGGTGACGTAGACAGGGTGCCATTGGCGATCCTCAGCCCTCTTTATTGTGTTCTCGATTTCGTGTTTCTTGTCAAATACGCCCTCTAGCAAGATTGAACTGTTGTAATTGGGTAGGTGGTCCTCTTGGTTGATGATGTCTGGGCGATGTTGTCTCTTGCCGCCCCCACCATTTGCGAGGCGCTTCCCCTTGTCCAGACGATTCCCATCATGAGAGGTAGACGGCGCATGCGGACCTGGCTGGTACGGGGGCGGCTGGGAGGGTCGGCGCGGACTTGTCATGATACGCTGGTAGTAGAGGTCCTCCTCCATCGAAACACGCCGCCGGAGAGGCGGCGATGTAGGAGCGGTCGTGGATGATCCATCGTCCTCGGCCGACACCCGACGGGGGTCCATGGGGGGAAGCCAGACTTATATATGAGGCTCGAGAGGGTCTCGCGACCGGCCGGCGCGGAGCGGGAAGAACGGACGGGATGACACACAGTGGCCCAGGGGCGTGCCAGCTCAACGAACATTGGCCGCAGGAGTCTCCGTAGAGGGCGGCAGGCTGAGGAGGTTGATCATTCCGACCCGCTCTGGAGATTTGTGGAGAGAGATGTTGGAGGAAGAAGAGCGAGAGAGACACGAGCGAGCCAACAGAAGAGCGTTTACGACAAGGACAGTCAGCGTGGAGCCGGGTAGAGGAGCATCTGTCATGGAAGAAAGGGCGCAGGGGTCAAGAGGTTTGAGGATCGTGGCATCGAACGGGGGCGTGAGCTGAGTAGTAGCACGACGGGGTGATGGATCCGGGCCTGTCGATGCCGGCTCGCAGGCGTGCGTTGGTTTGGCTTCGACGGGGGATGGAAGAGGAATGGAAGCGCGGCGGCTCTTTTGTTCGTCGGGGAAGGGCTAGGATCGAAGGTCAGGGCAACGGCGAACGGAGCGACGTCAGCCGTTTCCAAAAGGACCCACGTTGAGCCGAGTGGGAGTGGAGTGAGAATCGGCGCCAGAAGAGAGGTGAGAGGATAATAGTCTGGGATGGAGAATGGAACGGGGGCAGAAGCTTGAGGGTGTGGGTTATGGACCAAAGCGCCGGCGCAGGGTGGCGAGATGAGGCTGCAGCGTGTTTCCTGAGATTTCGCCTAAAACAGCGGCCAGTCAGTCACATTGAGGATCTGATGCGACGGAGCCGTGATTGGGCTGGGCCCTGTCGGAGGGGGAATTGTGATGCGATCCGCACCTTGAAGGGTCGAAGCGTAACCGGACATAGATGCTTTCAGGTAGGGTTGTTGTATGTATGGCGAGCTTTGGGGATGCGCCGCACTTCCGCGCTGATTGTCGATCGCCGCAATAGTGCAGTTTATAGCGCAGGATGGGCCCGAGATTGGGCCAGCTCGAGGGGATCTTTGTGCGCGAGAGGTTGAAGAAGCAGAGGAATAGAAGAATAGCGGACAAAGAACCATTGGACCCCCAACCCAGAATCCAGCCAAGCACAGCACATGGCATGGCTTGACCTGGCAGGTCCCAGGTTGCAGGTTCAGAGTGAGAACCCCGGCCACCTTCCCGCCAAAAGGTCCCGCGAATGCGGGCCCACAGAACCGCACAGGGAAGCACCGGCCCACGGCCCCACCGTCCCTCAGGCAGAGCCGCTAGGCCCGGATGGGTAGGTAGGACGGATAACGGCACCGTCGTGAGACGTGAAGAAACACCACGAGAAAAAGTCCCTAACATTTACGGGCTGCATGCCTGGATCGGGGGCGTCATGTCGTGCGGGTGCCGTACCCTCGAATATACAACAGCCCAGTTCCTGTAATACATACGAAACACTGCCTATGCTC
>JAADYS010000944.1:0-19351 GCA_012931995.1 Fusarium albosuccineum | reverse complement strand
GGGGGATTAGAAGGTCGAGTGACGGGAAACCCAGAATAAAAAGAATCTGGGGCGGGTCGTCCAGCTCGGCGCTGTTACGATTGCCTCGCAATGGGCAACAAGAGCATGGAGCGGATGCTGAAGAAGGAGTTTGAGTCGTGGGTGAAGGGAGAGTCGAGGGCGAAGTTTTGGCAGCAGCGGAGGTAAGTGGTGGTTGAAGCTTTGTTTTCTCTGAGAGGTCGGGTGTAAAGTTAGTGACGGGCGAGGTCAAAGGTCGAGGTACCGTCTAGGCCCCTGTCGTTTTCCTCTGCGGTGGGCTCCAGGGCAGCTTGCTTGTTACTGTTACTAGGCCACGGCCGCGGACGGGGCTTTTTGATGGGGCTAGCGAGAGAAGGAACCGAATAAAGTGTGGTCCACGGGCCCCCGGACAAACCTGTAACAGTCTCTTTGTGCGTGTGCCTGTGGGTGAATGTCTGTGTGCGCGTGCTGTCCATGTGTGTTTCCAGACGGAAGTCCATCCCCAAAGAATTCTGTGGGGACCTCACCAACTGGCCGGCCTTGCAGCCCTTGCTCAATCCCGTCAAGGTTAGCTTCTCTGAATGTTCCCTCACAATTCCCTTAACTTTCGACCGGCGGGGCAAGACATCTCGAGACCAATCAGGGGCCTTGAAGAAACAGTGCCTTACAGTGCGCAACCCTGCCTCTCACCGGCCCGGCTCGCCGCCTACCGAGCCCTGGTAGTGGTCAGAACAATTAAGGGTCGTCCGCCTTCACTCTAGCAGGGCGTTGCTGGGGCAGTTCTGGGGCAAGACAACGCTGAAGTTTCAGCACAAATAACACAGTGCCCCTCTGCTATCCGCACGCAGACTCGCCGATATTGGAGGTGTCAGGTATGGATCCTAGATCTGCTTTGACCAACCCGTCCAGCAGCTCACGAGCGAAGCAAAGCCTCACTCCATGACCGACGTGGGTAGGTCAGGAAGGCTTGGGGGCTTGCATTCTCGTCATGGCGCAGCGCTGGTTGCACAACTACCCACGGCCACGAATACGATGCTGACTCTGCAAGTTTAGGGCGGACACGCCTTGCTCCTAGTGAGATGACTGGCCGGAAGCCGATACAACTTCACCGGTTTTGGCTCGGCCTGGTTTTGCGCTGAAAGCGTCACCAACGCTACCCCGAGGTGCCAGGGGAAATGAGGCTCCGTGTGCGTCCACTTTCAGCCTATTATGAGGTCAAAGTGAACACCGGCTTCAGAGTGTAACGATTGTCTGGCGGCTGACTGTTCTTCATCAAACAGTCTTGGCTTTGGCAAGACCAGGCTTGAAATGAATGACCGACGCATGTGTCCCCGCAAGATTCTTCGCCACGCCGGTATGGGCGAATCTGATGTGCCGTGCGGCGCTGCATGACTGCATGTCATTGTCCTGCATACGATGTGGCCCTCTCGCAGCCAGTCTTGGTCTTACTCTGGGCGAGTACAATACCTTATATCCAAACTCATCAACGCAGACAGAGGAACGTTTGATATGGACCAAAAGGATTTCTACTACAAATATTCACAAAGAGGACATCCTTCCCTCCGCCTCTTCTAAGCAACTCTTACTGTTGGTACAAGCTTTTCTCTCTCTTGGACCCCATCTATACCCGAAGACCAATCTCTTCCGCATAAGGCAGCACGAACAGGTCACCGACAGTGGAGACGGTGGCCTTGCCCTCGAGCAGAGCCTTGGCAGTCTGCATGCACCACCGTTAGTCGTCTTTACGGGTTGTGAAAATACATGGGAGAACTTACGGTCTTAAGAGACTCAGCAGAAACGCCATCGATAGCCTGTGCGAGGTTGGCAGCGTCATACGGCTTGCCGCTGTTGACAATACCAGAGCCGGCCAGAACAATGCTGGACTGTCGGAGCTGGTTCTCGTTCAGGGCGGTGAACTTGGCGTTAGCAACGGCCTTCTTGACATCCTCCTGGCTCGCGCTGCCGTCAGCGATACTCTTGAGCACCTTGACGGTCTCCTCGGCGCCCTTGCGGACCGAGGCGGCGGGACCGGTCAGCTGGATAGATAAGAGACCGGCATCGGAGTAGTTAAGGTTGGAGGTGTTGACCGAGAGGCCAGGGGTGCCAGCAGTAGCCTTGGAGAGCAAGCTGAATCCAGGTGCCCACTTGATAGTAGACTGGCCGCCGAGGAGCGAGGCTAGGACAGCAATCTCGGGCTTTGCAGAGTCGTAGCTGGAGCCAGGGAATGCAATGACAACGGCGTTGCCAGCGCTGCTGCTCGTTCGCTGCTCACCACCATAGTACTTGCTGGCCTCGGTCTTGAGGGTCTCGCCGCTCCGGGAGGCGGAGGGGGCATCCTTGAAGAACTGACCAACCCACTTGGAGAGCGCATCGGGGGCAGCACCGTCGGCGACGAGAGCAATGTTGGGCTTGGAGTATGCAACATCGGCGAAGCTAGCGATATACTCCTCGTTCAGGTACTTCTGGTAGGGAGTCGAAGAGCCGGGATAGAGGGAGGCACCGAGGCCGGAGTGGAAGGCGATGGCGTGGGCATTGTCGAGAGCGATGGCGGCGACGTCGGCATTGAGGGCGGCCTGCTTGGCGTGCAGAACTCGCTCGACATCCTCGTGAAATTCGTGGGCTAAAGACTGTTGTTAACTCGGTCAAGGGAGTGAGGCCGGCCGAGCAATTGGTTTCACTCACTGGTGTACTTGGTCAGCGAGATGACCTCAGCCAAAAGCTCCGTAAAGTAAGGCAAATCCTCACGGAGGAAGCTGGCCTCGACGACAACGGCCTCCCTGGTGTGTGAAGAAGCCAATTGACCACCGAGAAGTTCAGACTCGCGAGTGATGCGAAGGGCGGATCGTCGTTCGGTGTTCTACATGGACCCGGCAAATTAGCTCAACCCGCGGGTTTCCTTTAGATGCCGGGCTTCCTCACCTTGAAAGCGAATTCAGTCAGGCCAACAGTCAGGCCAGGCAGAGGCTGGTATCGAGTACCAGCCTTGGCCACAACGGCGAGCTTGGTAGTAGGGCCGTGGGCATCCCGCGAGGCGACCTTGAGGCCAGTCACATCCGAAGTCTCGTACGATCCAGTCGACGCAGCGGCGGCGAAGGTTCGTCGCTGGACGCGGCAGGACCGGCGAGCAGCCTGCTGCGCGGTTCGCGCGAGAGACGATCTCGAGATCATTGTGGAGGGTGATGGCGTAGGCAATTGGCAATCCTTCGGCCGTCCGGGTGAAGCAATTGATCTCCAAAAGAAGTGCCTCGTCGAAAAGCTCCCGTCTAATTTTCGGGCTACGGGGAACGAGTGAAGATATCACGTGATGTCTTCCGGTCAGCCAGATTTGCACCCGCGGTATTGGTTCAGGTACCTTTTGGGACTGGCGCTGGCGCGGTGCTACAAGGGAAAGACCTCCCCCCCACCACGCTTAGGCCTTGCAGGCGGCTTATGACTTACACCAGGCGGCAGTGGAAAAATCGATGAGTCCATTTGCGCCGCAAAAAAAAGCATTCCCAGCCTTCTCGCCTCGTGCTGCTCTTGTCCTCGCTCTCGCCTCACAACCCACCCTCTTGATACTGCCGACCACAGAGATATTTGTGCGTTTGTACCTGCGGGCAGCATTCCTTTCGTCATTGCCATTTCGCAAATCAATGACGCCCCGGTAGCAATTGTGGAAGCTCTAGAGATAGTGAGAGGATCTCTAGGAGCAAGCAATGCTCGTTGTGAGTCGATGCGGCCAACCCCAACCACGTACGCGACAGCTTCCAGCTGACAGGCGCACTACGACAGACGAAACACGCCGCTGAGCTTTGTGCTCTCCTAGTCAATGACCTCTATGGCGAACTGCCTTCGGTATGCGAGTTTCCCACCTGACATTTGCTCGGGATGTACAAATTGTCTTTACTTGTCGTGAGATCGCGGGGCTGACTCGGTTGTCGCGAACCAGCGAATCTTGATTGCGCTGCTGACCAAGGGCCGCTCGACGATTTCACAGCTGGTCCAGCATACAGCCCTTACTCCACGATATCTGCGAAATGGCCTCGCCGTCCTGATTCAGCAAAATTTGCTCTACCACCACACAGACCCCGACACGGATGTCACTAGCTACCAAGCCAACCCTGATGCTTGCTATAATCTTGTGCGGTCGGGCAAGATTTTGGACATCATCGAGAACCAATATGGCACCGCCGAGCGAGAGTTAGTACAGACTTTAATGCTTCTGGGCCATGCCCGTATTGCGGACCTTTCCCACGCTTTTGGCTCGCGAGCACCCAGGATCAACGGGCATACCAACGGTGACCATGACTCTCGCAATGGGCTCATCGAGTCAGAGAGCCATCTGAACTATGTACTAGTTCGCCTTATTCGAGCTGAGATCATCGAGACTGTTCGTCCTGATAGTTTCCGCAACCCCCAAGACGTATACCGCGAGATCGAAAACGAAGTCACCCAGACCCGACCCGGCGAAAAAGTCACCAAGACCAAAGGTGAGGCTCAACGTCAAATCATCGACCGCATCCGAACCTTCAGGGACCAGTCCACGACGCTCAAGCGTCAACTCGACCAAAGTGGAGATTTTGGAACAAAAAGGCGGAAGCTCACAAACGGGTCGGCACAAAATGGACATGTGCAGGATCATGACGCTCCACGGCTGAATGTAAGGATTTTTCATGGCAATACGGCTGTACACTGTGAGCTAATATGGAGCAGCCCAACGTAGTTGTCCGGTTAAACCACGAGAGGTGTTTGGTAGAGCTGCGCAACCAGCGACTAGCAAGCTTTGCAGCAGACATGCTAGGTGAAGTCACTGGTGAGGTCTATCGCACGGTTTTGGGCCTCTTGACCTCAGACTTCTCGAGATGCCGACCAGACCCTCTGCTCGACGAAGTGGCACCTGGTCAACAGCCCGCTGTTAGCACTGTTGACATTTTTGAACATCTCGATAAATCTCTAAACGTCCAGTCCGGGATTGGCAAGACATCCAAGGACAAAATCGACTCACAGAGCGCCGAGAGAGTGAGGGAAACCGCCCCGGACACGGACGATGACTCTGATGATTCGGATGCTGGGCCTCCAGGTCGAAAAAAGACCTTTGACGTCGATGAGGATGATGACGAATGGGCCGACGACGACGACCAGACTGGAGAGGCTACCAACGGTGAAAGGGAAAGTAGAGTCACATTTGAAGACAGTGCCAACGCCAATGACAGCCGCATCTCTCAGATGCGCCGTCACCTCTTGCTACTTGCAGAAAGCAAGCATCAGTTTCTTCGCCACTGCGGAAGATACGGTCGTGGCCAATGGACTGTTGACTTTGATCGCCTAATGGGCCGACTACGGGAGACTGAGCTTGACGCCATTATCGAGCAGTCCCATGGTCGTCATGGACTGCGTCTGACTCGTATTTTGCGGGAAAAGGGCAAGCTCGACGAGAAGATGCTCCCTTCTGCTGCACTTATGAAAAAGACTGACGTGCAAGGGAAGATGCTTGCAATGCAGATGGCAGGAATCGTGGATGTCCAAGAAGTGCCCAAGGACAGCAGCCGTTTGGCCAACCGAACTCTTTTCTTCTGGTACTTCGACAAGGAGCGGGCCCAGGCTCAGGCCTTGGATGACATCTACAAAGCCATGTTGCGATGTCTGCAGACACTTCAGGTGGAACGCCACAAGGAGCGAAACATCCTTTCGTTCGTGGAGAGAAAAGACGTGCAGGGCAAAGAAGAGGAGGTGATGACGGCGGAGCACTACAACAAGTACAACACGCATCTGGAGGTGCAGAACAAACTCGTCGGGCAGGTGATGCGACTTGATGAATTGGTTTCGGTGCTCCGTGACTATTGAGGACGTTGGGAAGGGGCAGATGTCGACTCTTTGTTGTCCTGGTTGTCTTGGCTGGGATAAATTGGGGAGCTCCCAGCAAAATGGTTTCACAAACTGGCGTCGGGCTGAAAGGTTCATGGGCTTGTCATTTTAAAACTGCTCTGGGGGAAACGACAAGGGAATTCTATGCGATTGTGCGTTCTGCTTGCGTAGTCTATATGCAGTCTCTATATCTCGAGTGACGTTCCCTCATGAAGTATGCTATGATTGAAAGTGCATAATCTACTAACCAGAGGTAGGCGGGCAGATGAGGTAGCCGTGTGTAAATTCACTACTACGGTCACAAGTAGTAATGTAACTTTGCAACGGGTTATCCTCATCGCATGTCATAGTACTCTTGCTATATATCTATTTCGAGCTCCCCAACTGCTTTTCAGAGTGCATCCACCATTGCTACCAGTTTTCTGAATCGTTCAACGGACAGTAATGTGATGGATTCCTACGGATATTGGTATTTGAGTATGTCAGATACTACGATAAGAACGCGGATACGTTGGCTAAGTCAAAGAAAAATGCCGTGAATCGTTAACAGGTTCGTATGAACCAAAAGAGCACCAAAGAGTAGGTAGGTGTCGAGTACCTAGATGTAGGGTATATTGCTTGGAGCTATGACATGCTCTCGGTGATTGGTTGGTGCACTGTGGTCCAAGCACTTGCTTCTTGACTACCTACTGACCAAGTTGGTTGGACAATACTGTACTTGAATTGGTATCCATGTCCTGTCCCAGAACCTAAAGTTAGTGCCTAAACAGCTTGCGACGGAGGATACGTATAGGTGATGCGGTAGTATTTTACTCTGGACTTGTTATTTAAGCAGGTATCTGGGTATTCAAATAGATATCACGTCGCTTATTCCGTAGCGGCTACAACCTGTGGCTTTTGTGGCTTGAGCGTGGGAAACGGCCGAGTGTGGTGTGTTGAGGTTGAGTCAAAGGTGGTGGGGCAGCACAGAAGAAGAAAAAAATCCCACCAGGACGCAGCTTCATCCCACGCACTAGATTCCGACGTCGGTAGTAATTTAGCAGGGGGGACGCCCATAAACCAGAAAGAGCAAAGTGCCCTGGGTTGATTGTGGAAAAATTTCCCAAGCAGCCAAGCCTTATCCTTTCGCCTTGCGACAAGCTCTCGCCTTCGTCTTCTTCGTCTTTGCGATACCCACGGAGTTACTGTGCAGCAATAATCAATTGATTTCTCGTCCTCGTCCATCATGTCTCCTCCTGTCGCTGCTGGCCGAGAGAAGGAGTCGAACCTGGCCCGACTTCTCGGCTCCGGTATGTCCTACCCCCTCCATTGACAAATCTGAGTATTGCTTCGAAGCTCTGCTCCTCGCGCGTGTGGCCCTGGACTGACAGTTCTCGACAGGCTCTGCTGGTATTTCTGAGCTGGCCATCTTCCATCCTGTACGCATGCCCAGGCTCGTCACCGAGGCCACCGACCGCTGTCGATAATACTTCGATGCAATTGCTAACGCCTGGTCAAGGTTGATACTATTGCGAAGCGATTGATGAGCAACCAGACTCGCGTAAGGCGCACCTTTAACCCCCGGCGAAATTACACAACCCATTGACTCGTCATGCCTCTAGGTCGCCAACGCCAGCCAATTGAACCAGGTCATCTTCAAGGACAAGGCCAGCGCCCCCGTCGGCAGGAAGTTTGTTTCTCTTTTCCCTGGCCTGGGCTACGCCGCTGGGTACAAGGTCCTCCAGCGGATATACAAGTACGGTGGCCAGCCCGTTGCGCGCGACTTCCTGGGCAAGCACTATGGCGCCGACTTTGAGAATGCCTTTGGCAAGAAGACGGGCAAGGCCATCATGCACTCGACTGCTGGAAGGTATGCTACCCTGCATAGAGCGAAGCATTAAGAAGTTGGGACGAGCTGGAGACTGACGCTCATAATTTAGTCTGATCGGTATCGGCGAGATCGTCCTCCTCCCTCTTGATGTTCTCAAGATCAAGCGTCAGACAAACCCCGAGGCCTTCCGCGGCCGTGGCGTCCTCAAGATCGTCGCCGACGAGGGTTTCGGTCTATACCGGGGATGGGGCTGGACTGCTGCCCGCAACGCTCCCGGCTCTTTCGCGGTATGTGCCTGGTCCTGCGCTTAAGGATTGAGTTGGATGACTAACCTCTTGAAGCTGTTCGGTGGTTCTGCCTTCGCCAAGGAGTATCTCTTCCATCTCGAGGACTACAACAAGGCCAGCTGGTTCCAGAATTTTGTGGCTTCCATCGCTGGTGCCTCTGCCTCTCTGGTCGTTTCTGCTCCTCTCGATGTTATCAAGACCCGAATCCAGAACCGCAACTTCGACAACCCCGAGAGCGGTTTCCGAATCCTGGCCAACATGGCTAAGAACGAGGGCTTCTCTAGTTTCTTCAAGGGATTGGTTCCAAAGGTACGTAGACTGGTGTTACTTTTCCACGACCCCCTCCACCGGCGGCGGCCCGCTCTTCACCTGCCCAATGCTGTCCCCACTCGGAAATCTCAAGACGCTAATCGATCTCGCGCTGCAGCTGCTCATGACAGGTCCCAAGCTGGTCTTCTCGTTCTGGCTCGCCCAGACTCTGATTCCGGCCTTTGACGTTGCCTTCAAGAAGTAGAGTTGAAGTAGAAGTTGGATTTCATAAAATAGATATAAAAGATCTGGAGATGAGTATCTAGACAGGCTTACCAGAAGAAAGTCAGGCAGGGAGTTTAGCCGGATGGGATTTATGTTGGGTTTGCTACGATAGACGCGTTGATATGACGGACGGTTCGGGCCTCAGTGAGTGAGGCGGGCGAGAGCACTCAACTCTGTATAAAACAAAGCGATTTGATTTGACACACGTCACAGATCCCGTCGTGGGCCATGACAACTGCCGTCACCAGCAGCTACGCAGCTCGCACAGGCTCGCTACAGCCGCCAACAGGGCCATGATCCCTGCGAAATTGGACGATGATGTATGCGATAGGTTTCCGGCGCAGACGGTCCCATTTTCTAGTGGCGTGATCTGCCCTGTTGTGGGCTTCTCATTCGCAGATGAGGCCCGCCATGGTCCGGGATCCCGATGTTGTTTGGCGGTGCGGCTGGTTGCTCAGCAACAAGGCGGGCCCCGAAACAAAAATAAGCCAGGCTACCAGGCACTGTGACGAGACAGACAAAGATGGAGCTATAGCTCTCCCCAGCACCATTGTAAAATTCGACTAAACAATGCCGCGGGCGCCAGGCCTTTGACTTGATTTACTTTTACCCCGTTCATCCCTCGCGGCCTCTTGCCCTCTTATCTGCTTGCTGCTTCTAGTTCCAACAACCCATCCATCCATCCTCACAAACATCGTCGTCGCTTGCGCTCGCGACGAAACTTAGCGTGGCTGCGGCGCCGTCCGCATTCTTGCCATCGAGACCTCTGACAGGTCCATTCCTCACACACCAGCTTCTCGTTTCCTAGGAGCCAAACATGCCTTCGTCGGAGCGAGACAGTTCCCGCGATGGGGACTACCAACTGAGACATCAACACTCGGCCTCTTCAGACCACGCTTTCCGAGCGCTTGTTCCAATGTACGTTTCCCTCTACATACCCTCATGGCTTTCTTTCGCAAGCTGACTGGAAATAGGTGGGACAGCTCTGATCCCGAGCGGTGCCCGCCTCCGCTGCCCATGAACCCGGGATCACCTCTTTCTTCGCGAGCAGGCACTTCGAGTGCTATCCAGTCTGCTCACGCCGCGCTTAGTGAGCGAGCGCGAGAGAGTGCCATGGTACCCTCGCTGACCAAGAGGATTCATGACTCGCCGACAAAGGGGGGTTCCCATCGCCGGTTGCAATCCTCGGTCAGGGACATCAGCTTGATGATCGAGGGAAACAGTGCCAATAACTCGCCTGCTCGATCACCCGAAAGACAGAGCCGCCCAGAGACTCCTGTACGACCACGAGACGCGGCCTCGGAAGGTCGACCCAGCGACAAGGATTCAACGACGTCGAACCCAGGCCCAGGTCCTAGCTTGACGCCTATCGTGCGCCCTTCAGTTCGACGACCCCCACCACAGAGCATCCTGGGTGAGAACACGCCACCGCAGTCTTCCACCATGCTTGCTCTCCAAAACATGAGCTCCCAAACACCCTCCAAGGAGCCAGAGAACCCTCTTTCGAACATCACCAACGGCTCTTCTGCCCTGGTCAAACACCCACAAAACCTCGACCAGCTCTCCAACCAAATCCTCAGCTTGACTAGTATTGCGACATCTCTCCAGAAGGAGATGTCCCAGTTGAGCCGGCGAAGCAGGGACAATGCCACCGATCTCCTCAGTCTCAAGGAGGCCACAAACACAAGAGACGAGGATATTCGAAGGAGTCTCAGGGAACTCCTTGGCAGCCACGGCAACGGTAATGACGGTGGCAATAGACTCACCGCTCGAGACCCCTTTGGAGGCTATTTCCTGGATAACAAGCCACACAACCTGTCCCCGCCTAGCAGCCGGGCTTTCCACCTCCCCAGAATCCCTTCGCCGAAGAGCTTCTCAGATTCCATCGAGAGAGGGTCCATTAGCACGCCCTCTCTGGCCGGGTCCGAGGCACCGGCGTCCATTGCCCTGCTCGAAAAGATCATCCGAGAAATGGGGACCAAGGAGGGCCAGGAATCTCTCATCAGCCGCCTCACAGAGGTATCACAAAAACTTGCTGGAATGGCGACAGCCCAAAAGTTAGATGAAGTCATCGAGCAAGTCAGAGCCCAATCCGAGCAGGCAATCATACTGGGCAACTCACTGGGTAGCCCTGATGCGAGCCGGTCTCGCAACCTCAGCTTTGACGATGAGTCTCGAATGGACATGATTCCTGGACAAGCAAGGAGCGCCGTCGCCCAACGCGTTGAACGCATCATGAAGAGTGAGGGCCGGAGAAACTCAGAGCCGTCCGGTCGAGGAGCTGAGCTTCTCAACGACGATCTCATCAACATCATTCGATCCGTCAAAGATAGCGTTGCTCAAGGCGGGGGTCTCACTGCCGAAGTCAAGGCCCTTGTGCGGGAACTTCGTGGTGAGGTCCTGGGCATGGGTCGTGAGATTGGCCGTAGACTCGAGCAACAAGCTTCCCGGAGAGGCGTTGACGACCACGACAGCCCAAGCAAGGACGAGGTCGCCCGGGTCATAGACGAAGGCCTTGAGCAAATGAAGGACCAGCTTAATCACGTTCTTCGCGAGCACAGGCGCCAGTCTGCCGCCTCAGTCAACACCCAGAAGAGTGCTGTGGATTACCAAGAGATCTACAACGCCATGCGTGCGGCCATTCAAGACAACGATGCTACCCGGAATGACATGCCCGACCTCAGCAGAGACGATGTCATTGAGGCTGTCAGGGATGCTTGGGAGAGCTACAAGCCTGAGATCGAAGTTCAACAGCTTGGGCTTGAGCGTGAGGAGGTCTTGGCTTGCCTGAAGGAAGGTCTGAAGGAATACGCTCCTCGAGACGACCGGGCGCCTGCCGCCACCCGAGATGAAGTGTTCACGGCTGTTGTCGAGGGCCTGAAGCATTTCGTTCCTCCTCAGGTCGACCAGCCAGCCACTCTGTCGAGGGAAGAGATTATTGACGCGGTCCGTGACTGTCTCGAAGAATTCGAATTTCCAGTGGCTCCGTCCGCCCTGGGCAACAACGAGCTCACTCACGATGACATGGTCCATGCCGTTAAGGAGGGCCTACAAGACCTGGACATCCAGTCTAGCCGAGCCTTGGTGCCGGCTTCGTCAAACAATGACGACATTGCGGAGCGTCTTAGGGAGGTCATGGATTATCTACAACGTGAGTTCAAGGCTGTCTCCGACGAAGCTAAAGAGCACGCGGCTGCCACTGGTCGAGACGCGGAACAAGTACTTGATGCTACACGAGATGGGTTTGAGAACCTCCGCAAAGCTATGGAGAGCTATGTCGACCGTGCAGCTGGTGTGTCAAGCCAAGAAGATTTCATGGACGACCTCTTAAAGTCGTTGGACGACTTCAAGGACGAAGTTGCTGGTCTTGTCTCGACCGCAAACGATCGATCTCGCGAGCAACTTCAGAGCGAGCTGGAGGGTCTCCGCGATGTTGTTAACTCATCCATGGTCCCTGCACTTCCCCCACAACTAAACAACTCTGAGGTCCTTGAGGCCTTGAACACGGGCTTCAACAATTTGCGACAGGAGATACTGCGGCCTCGTGCTGAGACGAGCGAGATTCTCGATGCACTTAACGATGGTCTCAATGATCTGCGTGCCGGAATGGATCGGGTCACCAACAAGCCCGCTGATTTGACTGCAAATGACGAGATCCTTGATGCCCTCAAGTCTGGCCTCGACTCTGTTCGAGCTGACATCGAAACCCTGCGTGATAGCAGCAACGACAGGGCAGTGGCTACATTGGATTCAACCCCTCCTGCTAGCGACGAGGTCCTTGAAGCTCTCAAGACTGGCCTCGGTGCGGTTCGCTCAGACATCGAAGCTCTCCGTGATACTCACGCTGAGAAGGCCGTCGCAGTAGTTGATCATAAGGAGAATGATGAGGTGCTTGAAGCTTTGAAGCAAGGACTCGAGTCGCTCCGGTCGGATATCGAAGCCATTCGACAAAACACTGAGGAAAAAGCGATTGCTCCTGTTGACAACACGTCAAATGATGATGTCATCGAGGCTCTCAAGAACGGACTTGACTCGCTCCGGGTCGACATCGAGGCCGTTCGTGACAGTAACGACAAAGCTGTTGCGCAAGTTGACAGCACCTCGAGCGACGAATTCATCGAAGCTCTCAAGAACGGCCTTGAGTCGCTTAGAGTAGACATCGAATCTATCCGCGACAGCAACGAAAAAGCTGTCGCCCAAGTCGACAATTCGTCCAACGATGAAATTATTGAGGCCTTCAGAACCGGGCTAGACTGCCTCCGAGTTGACATCGAAGCCCTACACGGTAGCCCTGAGAAGGCCGTCTCCCAGGTCGACAACACTACGAACGACGAGGTCATTGAGGCCCTCAAGAATGGCCTTGACTCCATTCGCACGGACATTGAAACACTCCAGGAGAACAACCAAAAGGCGTTAGCCCCTGTTGCCGATACAACGCCCAATGATGAGGTCCTCGATGCACTCAAGACAGGATTGGAATCTCTCCGTTCCGACATCGAGACTCTCCGAGCAAGCAACGGCGAGCGAGCCGTCGCTCCCGTCGACACTGGCTCAGATGAGAAGATCTTGGATGCGCTCAAGTCTGGTCTGGAATCTGTGCGGGCAGACATCGAGGCTCTTCGGGATAGCAGCAGTGATCGCGCTCTGGCAACTGTCTCGGCAGAGAAGGAAGGGGAAGAGACAGTAGTACCCGCCAATGCCGTGAAGCAAGATGACATCAAGAACCTCGAGGTGTTGATCACCGAGCTTCGCGTCAAGGTGGAAGCGCTGGAGCCTGAGAAGGAGGGTGTCCAGAAGGATGACTTGACCCGAATGGAGGAGATGATTCGAAACGTCCAGGATACCGTTGACGAGATCGGCTCCCGTGAAACCCCGACAAGAGCAGTCTCAACCAAGAAGGAGGATGGTGAAGAACTTACCGTAGGTGAAGGCGATGACCCAGCATCAAAAGATGATGTGCAAGCCATCGAGACCATCTTGCGAAACACCAAGGCGCGACTTGATGACCTCATTGATGGCGAGCAAGCTGTCCGCAAGGATCATGTTGATGCTATCGAGACTCTACTACTTGAGACACGCGAAACCATGGGATCCATCACCACTCAGATGGAGGCCGTGTCCCGCAAAGAGGAGGTCACGAACCTGGAGACCCTCCTTAGTCAAGTTACTACTGGTCTAGATGAGATGAAGGATCGCGTCACCAAGGAAAGCGAGAATCCCGACAAGGTGTCCAAGGCGGATGTTGAAGCCGTCGAGGCCCTAACCCTGGAGATTAAGACCGCACTCGAAGGCTTTACCAGTACCGACCTGGCGCTTCTTGCTCGAAAGGAGGATGTGTCGAGCCTTGAAACCATTGTCAAAGAATTCCAGGAAAAGTTGGACACCACTGTCGACGCCCAAACCAAGGCAATCGCAGTGCGCGACGAAGAGAGCACTACCGTTGGTGAGCGAGTCAGCGAAGTGAAGACCTTCCTTGAAGAGTTCCAAGGCACCATTAGCACCAAGCTCGAGGAGGGTACAACTGGAGTCGAGTCCGTCAGCAAGCTTCTTGAGACAATGGGCGAGAAGATTGACAAAAACGAGAACGTTCATCAGGATCTGAAAGAGATGCTCGACACTATGAAGACTGAGTTTGAGGACTCCAAGGCTGTCGTCTCCGGCGTCAAGGTTGAGTCCAATGAGAAGCTTCAGGAGGCAACCGAAACTTTGGGCACGAAGATCGATGAGAAGATTGGCGAGCTTATCACCAAGTATGATGCCCTTCAAACCATGCTCGATGACAGGAGCAAGGTCAGTGAGGCTCGAGACGAGGCCATGGAAGCTGCCGTTGTGGGCTCCAAGGCCGTTACGGATGAGCTCAAGCTTCTGATCGATACCCTCGGTTCCACTGTCACCGACTCCCTTGAGAAGATGGAGGAAGCCTCCAAGACGGTTTTCACCAAGGTGGAGGAACTGGTCAACCGCAATGAGGAGACGCATACTGAAGACAAGGCCGAGCATCAACAGACTCGCGACCAGATTACCCAGGCTTTGTCTGTTGTTGAGGGCTTGAAGGGAGAAGTCACTGAGTCACAGCCAAAGATCCTTGAGGCTGTCAAGGATCTCCTCCTCCTGGTCGGAGAGCACTTCGAACACTCGAAGACATCTGTCACAGAGATTCAGGACAAGATTGTCGGGAACAAGCCTTCGGAGAAGCTCGATACCCTTTTGCCGCCTGAGAAATACGACAACACAGAGGTGCACGAGAAGCTTGACAAGCTTGTGGACCAAATCTATAATGACTCAGAAGTTCGCGAGCGCCTTGACAAGATCATTGAGCAAAAGTATGATGACGCCGAGGTGCAAGGGAAGCTGGACAAGATCATCGAGGAGAAGTATGATGATGCCCAAGTTCACGAGAAGCTCGCCACCATCATTGAGCAGAAGTACGATGATTCTGAGGTCCGGGAGAAGCTTGAGAAGATCATTGAGCAAAAGTATGACGACGCCGATGTGCGAGCGAAACTGGACAAGATCATCGACGAGAAGTACAACGACGCTGAGGTCCGCGAGATGCTTGCTATGCTTGTGGACCAGAAGTACGATGATTCAGAAGTTCGTGAGAAGCTTGGACTTCTCATCGATACCCAGTACGACGATACCAAGCTTCAGGAAAAGCTCGACCAGGTTCTCGGTCAGAAGTACGACGATGCCGAGGTTCAAGAGAAGCTTGGTCTGCTTTTGGACCAGAAGTACGACGACACTGCGGTGCACAAGAAACTCGACAAACTTGTTGACCACAATGCCGTCACCGATCAAACCCTTACTCGTCTTGAGACGCTTGACAAGGTTCATGCGTCTGTTGTTCAGACTGCGGCTGACATTTCCGAGTTTCTCACCGCTCAGAAGCAGCGCATCGAGGAGGCGCACAATGACCACGAGAAGACGCTTCAGGAGACCATGGTATCTGTCGAGCGCAAGCTTGCGGAGAAGGATCACGTTGAGGCGTCGGTGCTGAGCCTCCGAGAAGAGGAGGAGAGGCTTCGACGGAGCATCATGGGCCTGCAGACTGAGCAAGAGAGCCTGATTCGACAAAAGACTCGGTTGACAGGTGACGTTTCGTCCCTTGAGACGGCACTCCGCATGCGCAAGGACGAGCTCTATGAGATGGAGTCCCGCGCTGAGAACCTGGAGCGTCGCATTCTCGAAGGCGTCATGGACCACTCTCGTGTGCTTCTAATGTCCAAGGCCAACAAGACCAGCGGCGACGCTATGAGCCGCAAGCGAGTCAAGAAGCCTGCCCCTGATGCTGAAGCGGCCCAACCTGCCCGCAAATCGATGGTAGGCATGGCCTTGACAGCCAAGCGAAACCTGGCGGCTCCAGCTCAGACCGGAAGTGCACGAAGAATTGTTTCCCTCAGCCAGATCAACAACAACGTGGCTTCGGGTGGTGTCAAGCGCAGCCAGAGTGTGCGGACGCCAATGAGCAGCAAGGCGTATCGCAAGAGAAGCTGGGGCGGCCATCTCGACAACGGCTTAGGTGACAATGACAAGGAGAATTCCGTCGGCCTTGGTGAGACGGTCGAGGAGATGGACGAGGTTGACAACCGTTCAGTGGCGCCAGAGACGACAGACGTCCCTGGGGATGATACGACAGCCCTCGATTCGGCGGTTAACGATGACGGTGGTGACAGCGACAACGAGACGCTGCGAAGAAGCAGCCGAGGAACAGTCATCACAAATAGCACAGACATGTATACCGAGGGCGATGATTACAGCGAGTACAGCGACACGGCAAGCGAATGGACAGAGAGCGCGGTAGGAACCGACGCTGCTTCGATACATGGCAATGAAATGGTGGTTTACGGGTCATAGGAGGCGAAGACATGAGGTTGAGGGAAGACAAGAGTGAGAGACTTACTTTTGATGAGGCATTCAAGACAGAGCGTTTTTGATTGTTTTGGTTATGAATTGGCCGGAGTCGGGACTGACGTCAGATTGGCCGTGTCGTATTTTGTGCTGCTGTAAATGAATGCTTTGGGTTGCCTTTGTTCAGCATTAGCCATATTTTCCTTATAGTTTAACGAGCAAAAGGGTGTATGAATTTCAATTCAATCATGACTACCTTAGATATAAACAATGTTCTTTTGTGACTTCAGGCAGGAGTTGTCGTAGGTGACTACCTATTTATTGTTGAACCTTTAGTGGGGTTCCATTATTATCTTATCATGCCTAGTACGTACTGAACCTAGCCTGAACCCCTCCATCCACCACCGCGTTTCTGGTGTCGCGTACCTTGTCCCATCTATCGCATTAAAAAGCTTTGCAACACCACGCTCTCTCTACACTTTGACGCCCTACGCCTGTGATCGAGCACAAAGCCTTCGCTATGGAGCAGGGCCAAGCGGGCGGTCTTCTCTCCCCGCCAGAGCTCACGCCTCTCGAGCAGGAAGTTCTCGACGAGTACGAGCGTCTTGCCGACAACATGAACAAGGTCCGCATCGTCGCTTTCAAACCCACGCAACAGTAGCTTGACAATCTGACACTCGTAATAGCTAGCGAACATTCTCGAACACCTCGCATCCAACCCTAGCACCGAGATTCTCGACGGCCTGCGCGAGCTTGAGCGCAAGACGAGTCTGGCATTCACCCTCCTCAAGGCCAGCGTGTACAGCATAGTCTTGCAGCAGGAGATTGACTGGGGTGACGGGTCGACGGCGCAATGAGGGGTGCGAGCTGGACAGTTTACAAGGGAGCAGAATTGACTCGGCTTGCACAGTCATGAGGGCAGAGGTGGACAATGGGAATGATGACGAGACGGAAGAAATGAGGACAAGAGACTAGGATTGATACCCAGCAAATACGACGTGAGCAACGACATTCACTCCACAAGAAGGAGCAGAAAATATATGGATGTGACGATACATCAACAACTCGCTTCTACCAGTTCAGGGAGATGGGAGAAAATCCTCCATTACAGGCTACAGATACAATGTCTTTGGTAGTACAAGTTATTTTAATATACAGCTCCGCCATAGTATACCTTCCGCACGTCCACCAGCTTCTTGCCCCGGCCGATGGCGATCTGCTCAGGGTCGGGCTGGTGTGTCAGCGCGTGGTATGCCGCCTTGACCGAGTTCATGGGGTTCTTGGACCGCGGCATGCGGGCCGCAATATCGTGGATGCCCGCCGCACGGCACATCTCGAAGATGCGGTGGGGGCAGCGGAGTCCAAAGCCTTACAACGGTTAGCATACAAGACGGATTCATGTCACAACAGAGACAGGGGGTACGCACCAGGGGGGCGAGCCATCAGCTCAACGACGGTACCCGAGACCTTGGAAGATACGTTGCCATAGATGGTTCGGTTCTCGTAGCGGCGAACGGGCTTCATGTTGCGAATGGCCAACATCTGGGCCGTCTCCTCGGCGACACCGGGCTCGGTGGACTTGGCCATTCCGAGACCTAGACGGCCGTTGCCATTACCAGCGATGGCAACGACCGAGGTGCTGCGGACCTTGCCCAGACGAGTCTGGTTGGCGACCCAGCGAGTCACAAGGCCCTTGGTGAGAAGCGAGCGGATGTCCTTGAGGCTCATGCCCGTCAGGCGCTTGATCTCCTGGAACTTGCCAGAATCGTCCTGGCCCTGATCCTCCGGATCAACGGCGTGCTTGTACAGGCCACGAACGCCAGGAACCTTACCCAGGTCCGGCGCCTCGGCAGTGTGGGCACGGTCAAGACCGGCGGGGCCGTCCTCGATGAGCTCGAGACTCGTGGGCTCAACCTCGCCCCGCACGCTGAAGCCGACAATCTTGTCGAGCTCCTGCTTCCATGCCTCGTCGACGGCCTCGTCAGCCTTCATGGCCTGGGCGCGGGTCATGAACTCGGGTCCCGAAGCATTGGCGTCTGGCTCGGGCTCGTCCTCCTCGATGATGTAGCGCTTGGCCAGCTCGGGATCGTTCTCAATGTCCTTGAGCTCCTCCTCGGTCAGATCTATCAGGTCCTCGCCCTGGCTCTCTTTAACCCGCCGCAGGGCCCGGACCATGGCGCGGGTGAGCTGGTCACTCGTCTTCTTGTCCGTGATCTTCATCATCCTCTGTCCATAGTTGTCGATCCACTCGCTGTGGTTGGGCCATTGCACCTCTCTGGGAGTGCCCTTGAGCTCGGGCTTGACGTCGTAGCGGGGGTCTAGGACGGTGTAGTCCTCGATATACTCGGGCTTGTAGGGATCGTCTCGCAACCGGCCCTGGATTATCATGTCTTCGGGATCGATTGCCTTCTCGCCCGCCTCAATGGCCTCCATCTGCTCTTGCGAATACTCGTTCTGGAGCAGCTCCTTCTCCTCGGGCGAGTACTCGGAGAACTTGTCCTTCTTGTACTTTTCCATATTCTCGGGCTTCAGCAGGCCCATCTCCTGGGCTGTGACATTGCGGAAGCGTGACCTCCGCTTCGAACGGGGCGCGGAGCTATGGAACTGGTGGCATGGGACGACGGGGACGGTGACGGTTCGGGACGAGGCGAGGCACCTGCCGAGGAGGGTGCGCGCCGGACGTGCGACGCTCATGGCCGGCAGGAGTCCCTTTCGCTGGAGGGAGACGACGGAAGGTCCAGGGCAGAATCAATTCGTTGGAGCCAGGGTGCGTAGGGCTCCGTATCGACCGTCGGGTTTGGCGCGAACCTGCTGCTGCTGTTCCTTCTCACACGAGCTCGAGATTTTTTTGACCCATGAATCTCAATTGAGAGGATCCCGATACGGCTAGCGTCTGAGCAGGATGGTGGGGCCAATCAGCGGGCATTCCATGAGGGGTGGTGAAGTCTGTTGAGGGATGTGTGTGTATTGATGATAGCTAGCTAAAAGGGGTCGGGCCAAGAGGTCGGCTGGAAGTGCTAGGTAGGTGCCT
>JAADYS010000943.1:0-13176 GCA_012931995.1 Fusarium albosuccineum | reverse complement strand
GGGACGGGGAGCTAGTGGGCCTAGCTGGGGGGGCATGCCCCGGCCCTGAGAGTTAGGGGGTCGAGTTCCAGGTTCCATGAACTGGTGCTGCTCTCCCCCATCGTCATGCCGTCTGCCAGTCTTCCTCGTGGGCTCGTGGATTCTCTCAGTGGCTTGCTTCCGCTCCTTGTTTCTATTCAAAACCAAGGTCCCTGCCCTTCCAGCTGTCCAGGGTCTTGTAGCCTGCGTATCTGCTGTACCTCGCAATCTCTCATCCATCCGTCCTTTCCCCTTGAGAAGGCGCTTTGAGACCTGCATCTCCCTCCTCCTTTCAACACCATCAGTGGGAGAAGAAACAGAAGAATTCACTCTTCTCTGTCCTCTTGTTTTTGGCGGCTGATCTGATTTCTCTTCTTTCCTGGCTCTTCTCGCCTCTCCTGATCCCAATTTGGACCGTTCCACCAGCGGCCGGACTTGGGCGAACCGATCATCAAAACGACCCATGCTCTGAGACCCCCGAGGCCAAGACCACCAAGGCGAACCAGCCCATCTTCATCTGCTGTGCTTCTCCTAACGATTCGCATTCGTTCTCTTGGCTCCCGCGCCCCAGCCCAATAGTTCGAAAACCAAGGGTTCCATTTAACTCTTGCCGCCTCTCTCTACGCAAATCTCCTTTTGTTATTCCCGTTGAGTAGCGAGACATCCATACCTCGCTTTCGCATTAAACCGCCCCTAACCTCGTATCCGATTTCGACGGCGGCCTCGCGGATTCAACCTTTCTCCCGACCATCATCGACAAAAATATCGAGTTTCACTCCCCAAGACTCTTGTCCTTCGTGCAGAGCGATACAAAAGGTACGTTCAAGCTGCTGCCCGTTGTCGTGACACCCTGCCCTGGTGGTTGCACATGCATCCCGTTCCGTCTCCAAGGAGATGCTCAGCCTTCACCATCGACGGTCGCATCGCCACGTCCACGTCACCTGAGACGAAACTAACTTTGGCAATAGCTGTTCCTCAACAAGCTTTAATCACTCTTGCTCCAATTCGTGGCCAATTCATCGACGAAGCGATCGAGCCCGAATCTTTCTCAAACACCTGGTTCCCTCCCTCGAACACGCCATCCTCGGCTCGACACATCAATTGGCATCAAGATGCCTTCAAACTACGAGAAGCTCTCCCGCGCCAGCGGCCCCAGCCTCGATACTTGCGTCACTGTCCCCGAAAAGGCTGCCTTCTCCACAAACACCACTATCTGCCCTTCTCCTCTCGATGACGCGCCCCGAATGAGCGCAGCGTCGACGCCGCGCTCCGACAAGACGGCCAACCCCTTCGACACCGATGTCGAGGCCATGATGCCCACCCACTCGACCGAGTCCTGCGTGCAGCAGAAGACGTCCAACAGCCAGCTCCCTAGGAAGAGCGACTGCCAGGTCTGGCCTGGCAAGGATCACTGGAAGCAGAAGGCCAAGGCGAACAAGGCTAAGAACCGCTGCACCTGCATGGCCAACTTGAGCCGCCGAAACCGCATCATCGCCAAGGTCATTATCATCTTCCTCGTTGTCGGCGTGGCTGTCGGCGTCGGCTTCGGTATCAGCAAGCCTTTGAATGCGCCTATCTGGGGCGATCGCGACCACAACAAGCACTAAACTATAAATCACCAACCTCGCAACCGCATCTACCATTCTTCATTCTTCGACGACACTATTTCGTCATTGTCCTTTCGGTTTTCGGATTTTCGAAGTATCCATTAGATACCCCATTGGCAACAAAACTACAGCAACGCAGCCGCGTTGCCTGCCTCGAGATCAGAACTCTGTACATGTAATCACTGGGATTACTCTTTATCTGTCTTCACTTTTTACTTCGGTTTATCGTCTAGCGCGCCGGATTTCTTTACATCATGAATTGGGGCGTTGTGGTGTTTCCCATATTTCTTTATTCAAACGGTGGCATTCTACCTGGAACGGGATTGATGGAGTACAGAACCATTGGGGCCTTTGTTTTCTTCTCTGTTTGACCTTTTTTTTTCTCTCGCTCAAAGAACTCTCTGCTGGAGGATTATACTAGGAGCGGCATAGATGGGAGGGGTAGACCATAGAGTCGCTAGAGAGGAAAAATGAAAGAACCTGCGTGCTTGAAACAAGCAGCAGGGAAAGGGATCAGCGTGTCCCTGTTTTCAGCGAGATCATCTGTCGTTTATGCCATTCCGTGACTTGAGACGATCCATGTTTGAACAAACAACTTGTGTCCAACTGCCGTGTAAGTCAGATTATGCGCGTGGTGCATCACGGGCTCCACCACGTCAGCCCAAGATGGGCGCCCAGAGCCCAGATCGTCAGGAACAAGATCCAGCTAGCTCAGGGCAAGAGTGCGGGGGTGGCCACCACCCTTGGGTCTTGGAGATGCAGGTTCTGGGTAATCAGATCCCAGCTGAATGGGGGCGTGGATGGGCTTGACGGGCAGACGGGCCAGTCGAGGCGGGAGGCTGCTGATGGAGGGGATCCACAGACTTCCGAAGCTTCCGGAGGTGGGACGAGCGGGTGATATATGTGATGGGAGCCCGTCACTTTGAGCAAGCAGTAACTGGTTGAAAAAGGGCTTGGACGTTGTAGGTGAAACAAGGCTAGTATTGACTATGCTGCGTGTTTGACTATCTATCTGCTAATATCGGCAGTGCTGTGCTTGGTTGACGTCTATAGATGCCCTGCAACATTCAATTACACCGCTTCCTCTCACAACCAGGAACAGCACGGCAGCGATACGAGTACGATTATCTGATCAAGTCTGGTTCTTGTAATGCGCGATCAAGTCCTTGAAAGATACAGGCCCATTCACGGCTTCTTCTTCTGAAATCAGCCTACCCTTGGACCCGTCACCCGCATCCACCGGCTTCCGACGGACACGAACGTTTCCCGAGTTCCTCTCTCTAATACCGGAACAACCAGTTCGCGGGCCGGTCAGGACAGTATTGTCAGAGGAGTCCCTCCGCACTGGTCCGTTCTCGTCTTCAAGCCACCCTTCACTCATTCGAATGGCATCTGCCCATGGAAAAGTCCCCTCCTTGGCTCGTGTAAGTCGAAGAGGGCACCTCCGGGGGCGGTGGTCCTGGTGAATGGCAATAGTGATGGAGATGATCCAGCCGAGGAGGGTGATGTAAATGATGGCGAAGCCGGCTACGACGTAGCCATTGTATGGTGGGCAGTCCATGGCTCCAAAGACTTGGGACTTGGTGAACGTAGAGTGAATGCAGTTGTGTCCAAAGCTGAAACTCGTTGTGGGTTCTCGATTTATACTGCAACGGGTTGGACAGAGACACCTCTTCATGGCCTATCTGTCGCTGCTTCACGGCTGAAGGGTTGTCTGTTAATTAGTCCATGAACATGGCGACAGGCCCGTCAATCACGGCTTCTCTGCAATATCTGATGAAGCACATGGATTACTCTGATTAACTGCCAGAGCTGAGGCTTAGTCACATCCGTCCAAGGCCAACGAACTGTCTTATGGACCATGGCTCAGCCTCAGACTCAAACGTCTCGTAGAGGAGTAGTTCTACCGTGACCAACTCTCTCACTACTGTCTTACTCACTGCTGTGCGACTATCGTTGAAGGACCAGGTTGACTGCCCATAGGAATATCCCATTACTCACTTAAACTCCCCATCTTAAGCAGTTGCTGTCAGATTACAACACTAGGATGGGGTTCTATCCGGAGTTTCGCATCAACCCAGTTCTGATGTCCAGAAGGCAATGCTTCATTTACCCTGGCTTGGACCAGAAATGGTATCGTCCTTGGCTAGGTATTGCTGGTTTGGTGTCGTATAGTGTTCAAGCGTTCAGGCATGGTTGAGTTGCCTTTGTCTTCAGAACAGGGGGTCATGCGAAAGCGCAGACAAAGAAGAAAGTGCCCAGACAGATACAAACGAAGAACAAGACAAGTCGATACAGAACAAGTAAACAGTCTTCATAATGGTCTTGTTATAAGTAGCCGCTATCGCCATATCAACTCAGCTCATCACTAACCAACAGGACTCTTCCTTTCACATCACCTCTGCCTTACCAAGCCAACTCACCTCATCTACAGCATCAATTTTCGACATACATCACCTTTTGTATCGCAACTCGAAGCAAAAATGGTTCAGTATACCCACTTCCCCCCTTTCAGCCACCTTCTCTGGCCTGCTGTTCGGCGTGCCGTCGAGGAGCCAGCCATCTCCGACGCCGACAGGACCGTAAACATTGTCGTCTTTTGTATTGCGGCTTTCGGTTTCTTCATTGCCTGCGTCATTCTCCCGGTCTGGGCTATCATGAAGTTTTGCAAGAAGTGTAAGAGAGCGCGGAATCGAGATGTCGAGGAGGGTACGGAGATGCAGTGAGGGATAGTCTGGACTAGAGGCGCAGAGGTATAGGATAGACAAAATTGAGAATTTGAGAGTAAACAGATAAAAGACCTATCCTAGTGAACCATCTCGTGTGATCTGATTCGTATACATCGGGGCTTAGAAGTGCCCAATTTTGGCATTGGATGCTCGATTATTATGCTTTCACTGCAACTTTAACCTCTCCAAAGACTAGATTTAGGTGCAAGAGCTTGAAGACTGGAGAGTGGTTAAAATTGCAGTGAAGTTTTTGCCATGGTTCCGTACACATGTGAGCTGTGCATGAAAGTCGCCCAGTTTATATGAGCCCAGCTGAAACTTTCCTCGCGAGAAACTTCGCAAAACGAGCCTGAAGAAGCTGAGGAGGCATCTCCAGAGCTATCCCACAAAAGTAAGCCACTAGCTTGCAGCCATGTGTAATTCCCATGATATCACCCATTTCCATTCTTGATTGCAAGTTCAGACCGTCCTGGGTACTTCGATTGACTAGCTAAAAGATTGTCTTAAGCGAATCCTATCGTATGAGAAAACTTGCCTGTCGCTTGGACTTGTACCTTGAGGGACTACATGTATCGAAGGAAGTACGTGTCTAAGACCATACTTAGTCAAGCCTCCACTGTGACGGCTGCCAGGTTGCTGTAAAGTACTACTGGGATAGGTTGTGAAAAGGCTCTCGAGGCAGGCTCTTCCTGGGTAGGATCTATCATCTACGCACAGCTGATAGGTTGAGATGGAACTTCATCCAGCATGCAAGCTGTGCGGGAGGTGCGCCGAGAGCGATAACGACGCGATTTTCACTGCAATTTTAACCCCCCTAAAGACCGAGCGTGCCCAATTTGTGAGAGCTCGAAGGATTGGTAGTACTATAGCACATGTGGCTGATGATGTACTAAAGAAAAGGGTGTCGTAGACGATCCACCCATGATCACCTTGGGACTGGAGGCTCTGGGGCGGTTAAAATCACATGAAAGACCGAAGATGTGTTTTTTTCGGTCTAACCTGCGCAGGAATTTTAATCTTTGTCATTTTGAGGCTGGGTTGTGATTGTTTGGCGGCTCTGGAGTGGTTAAGTTTGCAGTGAAGCTCCGATCGTCCCGTCCATCGGGTAGATGGCGAATTGGAAGCTCAGAGGTGGTTAGATTTGCAGTGAAGTCTGATCCTCGTCGCATTGTTCTGGGAGATATTTCGATGAAAATCGATGTCACTCAATTCTCGATCGCTTCCTTGGTCTCTCAAATGAAAGGCTTGCTTTCGCATCTGGAGTTGGCCCTGTAAACATGGACTCAGAGTCAGCACTTATAGGTAACTTATGATGCCCGGCCAGGACTGAAGAAATTTGCTGGTTTTGTACGTGTCCCTTATTCTTATTGGGATCGAGACGGAGAGCAGGGAAGAATTGGGAGATTACGGCGTGTGACTGTGACTTGATCTCTGGGAGGCGATCGTAATGGTATCGGTATTAACATGTACGCGAAAGCATTGCCAGGCTCCAATGGTTACCAAGACTGTTATGAAAACTCTCGCGAACCAGCTTGTGAATTATGAGAGGGGTTTTGATTGCCGTGGAAGTATTCTCATCGCCATGGGGATACAAAGGAGCTAGCATGGACGTTCATTGGCTTATGTATGTGACTTGATGATGAGCGGCCCGAGATGATTGGTGAAGTTATTTGTCCCGGATGAGAGCTGTCCAAACATCGCGATTTCTTCACTGCAAATTTAACCCCTCTCAGGGTTGTGTCAAGGTTGTGAGTGTTTGGGCTCGGGGGTGGTTAAATTTGCAGTGAAGAAATTCGACTGATGCCTGCGGCTTCCATGTGCCACTAGCTTCGCCCGGTTTCTTAGCAACCTTCCCTGTAGTTTTCAGTGCTGCTCCTTGGCCATTATTTGTATGCCAGGTGAACTGTTCGTTCTGAGTAGTAGGTTGGCGTATCAAAGGACGCCATTGTCTGAGCATCGTTTACTGTCTCCCATGTCATTATCATGCTGCTGCATTCTGGTATCACCGTCTTGTCCCGCTTCAACGAATGCTACATCAGAGCAACCACATGATTCTCTATTAATTAGGCAAAGCTCAACAGGAAAGTGCTCGAAGGCAGTTTCCAGCTTTGCCTCTCTATAATAAGCCCCCCAAGCTTTAGTAGCTAACGGATCAATCGGCAATTGGTCAATCAGAGGCAATTCGTTCGGCCGTTAGCTAAGCTTAAAAAGATACATATAGAAATTAACGTACCTCTATATACCTCCCGAGCCCAAGCGAGGGCAAGGGATTAGGTAGCCCTCCGCTAGGAGGCCCCCCTGGAGGGGAAGATAACCAATTCCCTTAATAAAGATCGAAGTAACCAATCAGAAGAAGAAGAAGAAGAAGAAGAAGAGTCTTAATAGCTAGGGGGGATATTGCAAGAAGAGGAAGAGGAAGAGGAGCAGTCACAGCAGTCACAGTAGCCAAAGCAGCTAGAGGAGCTACCCCAAGAAGAGGGAGAAGAGAGATAAAGCGAGCCCGCAGGCGAGCGAGCTTTGCCTATGCCTAGGGGGACGGCGCAGGCGTCAATATCAGGGTCTTATAGGAGACATATCCAACCCCCCTGACATCGAATTGTCACTACAGTGGTTGATTACAACCACCAGTCTTCCGTAGTATAGTGGTCAGTATGCAAGCTTGTCACGCTTGAGACCCGGGTTCAATTCCCGGCGGGAGAGTCGCCCCATGTGCTACACATGTGAATTATCTTTTTACTATTCGTTCTTTTTTTGGTATCGCTGAGGCCTAACCGCGCTTACACGACATAAGCGTCAAGCGCTTCATCCCCGAACTCGTTGGCCCAGCCGGCTTCAGCAGGCATTCCAGCCCGGATGCCAGGGGATGCGACGGTGCATGACTAAGCCCGTCTCAATTCCCCAGAAGAAGCAGCACCAATTTCGATTCAATCCCAGGACTGACTGACTGACCACCTCGATTGATTGATGCGACACGCCGGATTGTCCCTTGTCTCCATGTTGGGCGATGTGACAATGACGAACTGACGCTCGTGCCTCTCTCTTGCAGAGTCGTTCTTGGAGACAGGCCCCCTCCCTTGTCGATCGAGTCTGTTCACAGGGCTGCTGCTGCTGCTGCTGCTGTACCTGGGAATCTCTCGTTGCCACCACTCGTTCACCAACAATACGGTATCAACATCCGACCAACCACCCTCGGAGAGAGCGACTGAGAGAGCAGCTGGCCTTGCATCTCGGCGCAGTAAAAACCACCGCATGCTTTGCTAAGGGCCCCGTCATGGCTGCAGACCGGCCGGCACCCAACAGCAACAGAAGAAGCACTCGAGATTCTGGCTCTCGCCTTTTCGTTCGCTTTGAACACGAGCACGCGCGCCTCTACGACTCGTAATTCCGCGCCTTGTCCAACTGTCGTCGCCGTGGCTTTGGGTTTGAGTTGTGCATTGCCTTACCTTTTTCGTAGCCGCTGCAATAGAAGCTTCGGCTGCATCTTCTTTGGCATCCATTTCCATCTCCACTGTACCGTAGGTTCCCCGACAGGCTTCTTTATTCTTTCTTTTTCCTCGGCGTCCCTTGTCTCTGTCTCTTTTTTTTTTTCTTGTTCTTCATGCCTCGGGTATCTTCCTTTTCAATTCTTACAGATCTCTCACCAGACAGCGCATCTTGTCTCTGCTCAATTGCCCATCCCGTTTCATCTCCTCGCTTCCCCTTCCTTTCTGTGCCCCTCCTCGGACGACTCTCACTGGCTGGGAATTATCCAGGCATCTCCGGCAAATCTCAGAACTCATCTGATCTCGAATAGACTCTCTTATCTACCGCCCGCTTTTACCATCTGGAGGATCTGGCAAGACCAAGGCGGGCACTTGGACTGGGAGATTCCGTCTCATATCGTATCCTCAGTCTCTTCGGCCCTAGGGGTAATCTCGTGGCGCCTTCAAGCCTTAGCATTGCCCCTGAATGTCGACACATCTACTCCATTTACGCCTCGCCAGCTCATCCATATATCTATCATCATCCTTTGGACATTACTCGCGCTTCAATCTCAATCGCCCCTGTCCTGCATCCCACCCGCCATATCCACCATTATGGATCATCATAGCGGGAAGCGTCACCACGATGATAGCATCGACGCTGCATCGCCAGTGCCAAGCAAAAAGTATAAACAAGCAACCTCGTTTGGCTCCGATACCTCGGCAGCAACCGTTACTTCTGGGGGCTCCATAGAGCTGGACTATCACCAACCACACCACCCCACACTTCGCATCAACACTCTTGTACCAGCCTTCAAGAGCGTACAGTATGATCGTTCGACGGCTCGATCAAGATCACCTCAGCCTCCATCACCCAGATCAAATTGAATAAAGCTTTTTTTTTGTCTTGATTTACACATTAAAAAGGATACGGCACGGCACTGTTTTCAACAAAGATTGGATACCACCTACCGCCCTCGACAGTGAAGGGTTTGGCAGATTTGTTCCCACAGCATTCTAGACCCAGAATGATTCCCATTTGTTTTTCGTCTTGCTTTGCTTTACTGCAGTTTATGTGGTTTACGACACACTGACTCCGGTGGCTCTTTTGGGAGGGGATTCTCGAGCTACGAACCCTCAAATTCTTGCAGCGTTTTGTCTCATTGTCGGCGTTGGAACACCTATAGAGCGGAGGGGTCATGGGGAAACACATCACTTACTTACTAGACGGTTACTAAAGGGGGACTAGGGTTGGTTTGACGATATATTAATGGTAAATGTACAGGTAGTGGGTAGGATGACAGCATACGCACCATTATCTCTTAATTCCATATTACACACGAAGGACTTGTTCTCCTTCGGCCACCAGATTCGATCTCAGTCCGGAGACTCATTCGCTGTCGACATCCCACCACATTACTTCCTCTTCTGTTCTCGGCGTGCCAATTTCAAAGTTGCGCTCCATGGTAGTCCGCGCATTCTCGACAACGAGTTGCTCAACGAGCGCCATGGCATCGCCGTCGCCCAACCTCTTGGCCATCATGTACTGGGCCATGAGCTCAGCATGCCGTGTCTCGTAGTCAAGCCTCACACGGCGCCTCCGTACTTCTGGGTCACATGCCGCGCACGTGTCGTTGAGGTACTGGATTTTGACGTCGGGCGTGCATGGCTGTGGTGAGTCGGAGGGGGTGTAACATGTTGTGGCGTAGTTTGTAAAGGTATGGCCGCAGGCCATTGTTGTCTTGATACTGGTGCACATTGCGAGGTGCAGACGGAGGTGGAATATGCAGAGTTATTGCTGTAGCGATGTAGAAGTGAGGGGATTCAAAGGAGAAGTTCATGTATCATGGATGGTGGTAATGGATGATGGGTTGTGTGCCTGTACTGTGGTTGGCGTCGTTGCGGTAAAGGCACCCATTGAAGCCTGTAACCTATGGAGGTGATGTCGATGGGAGATTGGGGGAAAAAGAGGGATATAAACAGTTCAAAAAGAAATTCCTTGATTCAACATTTTTGAAGTCATCGAATCCCTGTTCATGTCGGTGATGGATGTCGCATGATCATCATGGCACAGAGAACCCTCACCGCCATACTACGCCTCACGGTTGGGGCCAGGAAGCCAAATTGAATCATAGATAATTAGATTAGGCCGCGACTCGCAAGGCGGTGGGCATACCGCAAGATGCGTGGTGTGCTAATACCTTCAACTTTAGGCCATGGCAGGTCAACTGTACTCGCAGGGTAACACGGACGGTGGCGTTTTCAATAGATGATTGTTTTTCATTCAGAGTAGAATTTTCCAAGCCATACCAGCTTGCACATGTAAATCAGAGAGGAGGAGCATCTTTTACACAGTTGCCTCATGATGTCTATAAATCCCCAGAGAAAAACTCCACTTATTGCATCTTGACGAACTCGTCATGACTCCTCCGACTTTTGCTGCTGCCCATCCTGAGCGCTGCCAGCCTTCTTGTCCTTCTTGATGCTCTTCCACTCGACGCACAGCGCACACAGAAGCTGCACCACAGACAACGCTACGGCGGCGAAGAAGATGCGCGTGATTGCGTAGTTGTATGCACTCAGCACCTGTCCCATGTACTTGGCCGGCACCACCTTGTGAAGGTCTGTAGCACCCGTGTTGACGACGGCCTTTGCGTCGAGGCCCGGGATGCCGGACAGATGATCCACGAGGCGCCCGCTGAGGATGGTCTGGCCAACCGAGACGAAGACGGCACCTCCCAGCTGCTGCATGAAGAAGGTGATGGAGATGCCGGTGGGGATATCCTCTTTAGGCAGTGTGGCCTGGACAGCAAGGCCGGCGGTCTGCATCCCGAGGCCGACGCCGAAGCCAACGAGGAACTGGTAGGCGATCCAGTGCGAAGAGCCGGTGCTGGGCTTCAGAGTGGTCAAGAGCCCCTCGCCGACGGCCATGATGCAGGGACAGACGATCATGGAGGGAACATAGTATCCGATGCGCTGCGTAAAGGCGGCTGATATGATGCTCGCGACGACGAGACTCAGAACGAGGGGGATGGTGTAGATACCGGACTTGACGGGGTCAATGCCCTTTGTGGCTTGGACTACAGCGAGTCAGTATGGGCTTACTGCAGCAGGTAAACAGGCGAAAGCACTTACACCACAAGGGGATATAGTAGACGGCGAGCATCATGGTGCCTCCAATGAAGAACATGACCCAGGCGCACGCCAGCATTGTCCGCTGCTTGATGACCCTGAAAGGAATAGTCGCCGTGTCGGGCATCATCCCCTGCACTACAGCAAAAGCAATGCTCGTCAGGCCAAAGAGTATAAAGAGGAGGATCAGTCGCCAATTGCTCCACGAATACGTTGAGCCTCCCCACTGGAGCGCCAGGATGAGGCAGATCATGGACGGGACAAAGAACAAAGTTCCGAGCGGGTCGAGTCGGGTGATGTGCTTCGATATGGGAACCGACTCGTGAGGCTTCTTGGAGACGTCGAGGAAGAACAAGAGAAAGACGGAGGCGACGGCACCGATGGGGAGGTTCATGTAGAAGCACCATCTCCAAGTGGCACGCCCGGCAAAAGCTCCGCCGATTAGGGGCCCGGCGACGGATGAGACCCCAAAGACCATTCCGAACATTGCTATGTAAAGGGTTAGCACTTTTAGAATAGCGAACGGAGGCATTGATGCTCACATTGGAACATGGGTCGCTTATGAAGAGGCACCATGGGAATTACGGACATCATCGAGCCAGTCATGATACCTGCAGAGCCAATACCAGCAATAGCTCGGCCGATGATGAAAGCCACAGAACTAGGTGCAGCTCCACAGACAGCGGAGCCAACCTCAAATAGCAGAATGCATGCGAGAAACGTCTTTCGCAAGTCGTAGAAGCGATAGATGCGACCAAAGATGAGTTGAAAGGCGGCAGTGGTTAGCATATAAGCCGAGCCGTACCAGCCAATATCACCCAGACTATGGAACTCGTTTGTGATCTGAGGGATAGCGGTGGAGATGATGGTACGGTCGAGTGCGACCAGGAACATTGCAGCAAATACAGAGGCAATGATGAGCCAGAACTTGAGTGTCTTTGGTTTGTAGTTCTCCGAGGCTTCCTGTTCAAATGCTGGGCCTTGGGGACTGGGCGTTTCTACTTCGGGTTCGTCCGAGGGTTGTATTTGACGATCCTGGCATTGTTGCTGCTTCTCTTCTTTCCTCGGAGGATGGGCTGGGGTGGGTATCGAATGGACTGTGTGGCTCTGTGGTTGAGAATGAGTTGACTGAATTTCGATCTGGTTGAAGACCGAGTTTAGGGGTATTTTCAGACATGATGTCGTCGTTAAAGAGCAGGTTGGCTTTGTAAATGCAATATTAAATATTTAATAGAAATATGGGCAGCAAGTGAGAAAGGTTCCTTGTATGTACTCCAGAGGGAAACATTTAGTTAAGGGGCACCCGGTGAAGCTATCGATTCATGCTTGGCATCTCAGCCCTAGATATATATATGCACACACATGATCGGGAAGACTGAGCCCGGCTGACGGGCCAGATTAGGCGAAGGGAGAGAGCCAGAACCCAACCTAGCGTCAGTCTGTAATGAGCACCGCACGGCAGGAATGCGCGTCGTCGGGCAATAGTCGACGGAGAGGAAGCGTCGACGCCGTTTGATAGTGGCCGGCCGGAGACTGGAGCTGGAGGTCGGGGCCGGCATGTGGCTGAGCTAGGCCTGATCGAGAGACGCAGCGACGCGAGGCAGCTACAACGTCTCCCCTCCTCCCCTCCTCGGGACCGACGGGTATAATCTCAACCCTCACTTTGCATCCCCGATCTGCTCGCTCGGCCAGTATCAGCTGCGTCAGCCCCCGAGGGCCCAACCATATGAACTGGCCCTATGAGCATGTACTGTAGCTGCAGTCAGTCCGTCACTGTCCCCCTCAGGCCGCTTCATTTCCGTCCATCCTGCGATCCAGCCAGAGGGAACCAATCAGCCGACGACTTGATTCGCCGCCAAGCAAAAAAGGCTCCCCGTAGCTCGGGCCCGAGAGACCAGAGACAGCCAGCCCTACGCATACGCATACGCATCCGCACAGGATCACCTCGCTTCGGCCTCGCTTGTGTCTCCCCTCGGATCATCACCGCCCCTTCTAAGCTGTCACCGGCCACAGGCTGTTGGACCCCGGACCCGAGCCAGGCCTTTCAGCCCTACCGCACCGCTGGGGACTTGACTTGCAGCCCAGCTGAGGCCTGAGATCAGCTCATTCGTGCCCTGCTGGGTACAGTAACGCCTCCTCTCAGGGCCCATCGTGCCCCATCTGGTCTAAACCACGCAGCGCGCGCTGACTATCCGCGACACGCACGCACACGTCACACACACACACACA
>JAADYS010000941.1:0-33566 GCA_012931995.1 Fusarium albosuccineum | reverse complement strand
CTATAGAACGCTATGCTTAATGAGTCCTTATTTCTGAGTGGCTTAAATGCCACATGCGTAAGTTACTGGCACCATAGGAAGGTCATATATTTAAATCCCCCTCCCTGGCGATCCCAGGAGCGCCTAAGGTCTTTTAGATGAATCCATAGAGAGCCTAAATGTACTGCGTATTTTCACTAGAAACTGACTTTCTAGCGAGAAATGGGGGGTGTGTGACGTATAAGGTGTCCTAGCCGGGAGTAAAGGGACATTTGTTCTTTTGCTACAATACTACATCTCCCTAAGCAACCTCAGGTAGTCCTAGCCATTACTGCGAACGAGTAAAGCTACCTCAAAAAGGCATCAGAAATGGTCTGCTGTTTTAATACAGTCTCATTGACTTTGTTTTCTTGTCCTATCCGTCTTGTTCTACAATCAAGACTCTACAACAATTTTGCCATCACGCTAGCCGAAAGTTGCTTCACATGCACGTTGTCGCCGTGGCTGGAACTCGAATGGATCCAGTTCACAAATACCAATGAACTAATGCCTGAAGTATGGGTAAGACAACTGCTGTATTGTTTCATTGGCGCGACCTGCAGCCTTTGTTTTCAGCTTTTCATCGATGAAGCTGGGGGCGAGACAGCCACAGCCTGATTTTAGAACTTGCGGCACGTTAAATACTCTTGGGAAGTTTCAATTTTTCTCAAGTTGTCATCAATCTCAAATACCCTGTTGGTATTTTCACACTCATCTCTTTCGGCACTTTGCACCCTCTCATATTTGCGACATGCTGTCTTGCTCTCTTCCACAACATGCCTGTACCAATTCTACGATACCGAACCTGGAGCCATATGCCGATATTTCAGGAATAGGTGTAAGTTAGAGTCACATACACAACCGAGCTCAACTGCAGAAGCTCTTGGGTAGGGTTTTCAATGGTTCTAATACGCATGCTAGGTCGTGATAGGCTTTGTCGGGATAGCTTACATGATGGTGCTCTTGCTTATCGGCCACTACTGCCTTGCCTTCGATCCAGAAGAGAGCCGTCCCGCCCAGGATCAGACCACTAGAGACCAGGATGTAGAGGAAATATCTCCCAACCCTCCATCACCGGCAAGCAATTCATGGCGGCCGAATCCTATAGACGTTCTTCTGCTCAATGCCATTCGAGGCTTGTTGCCACAAGTTGCTTCTGGGAGTTGTCTGAAAGAAGCTTTCGAGTCTGTGAGTCAAGTGTCAGTGCTATAATGCAGTGTCATGTTCTGGGCTGACGGTGAACTTTCAGTCAATTCTCAACCTGTGCGACATTCAAGTTCTCACTGGATTTACCATCTTGGTCACCGGTTTCGTGTCACTGAAATGCGGCCCGTCAGACCTGTCCTCATTCCATTGGCAAATAATCGTCTCTCTAGCGTGGTTTTCATCTGTGACTCACCTAGCCGGGCTTAGTTGTGTCCGCAACTATCTGCGTAAGAAACCGTGGGAACGAAACATACGCTTCAGTCTTATGTTTGTATTGCTTCTTATGCTATTGGTTGCCATTTTCCCCACTGGCTTCTTTATCGGATTCGATTCTTCTAATCCAAGTCAACCACACAATATCTCTGCTACGCTTGCGTTACCGGCTATCTGCTTTCTCGATGTAGGTATAGCTGAGTCAACCTGGCAGCAGCATATGAGCGGCGAGCAGACTTGGTCCGAGGATATATACGAGAGCCCTTATGAGACGAACACCTTTATATCTATGCTGGTATCTATCATACTACTCCTAGCGGGACTTGTTATACGGGCTTCAAAACTCTTCCTCCCACTTAACGGGCCTCGAAAATCCACTAACGCCCGATTCCGGGCCTTTTTGCAGCGACGAGAAAGCCGAGTTTTCTCTGACACTGCGAGTCAGGACCCAAGCTCGGGTGAAAGATTCACGCGGTTCAGTCTTTGGTACCTTTTGTTCCTTCGACCGACCCTTGCATTGGGTCTGGCAAGTGGGATCTGTATTGATTTAACCAGCTCAATGTTCGCAGAGGTAAGTCCTTCCTCAAAACCATCAAGGTCTACGTTAGCTCATGAGGCATAGATTTACTGGGTCTGTTGCTCTATAATATGGGGAACTAGAAAACTTCAGCTATCCCGCAATGCTGAAATATCATGTCAAGTACTCAGAGACGATGAGGCTTGTGACGAATCGAAGAGAGCACTGGAAGACGAGAACATCTGGATGTTTGGGCAACTGTTGCCTGTTTTGCTTCTCTGTGGACCATTTGTCAACTTTGTAGTCCTCGCGATCCGAGGCTCAAGAGAGCCATGTGCCATATCGCGAAACAACACCAGAGCTAGTGTCTGGCCCTCTTCTGCACTAGAATGCGATACGGTAAACCCAATGCAACCGCAGCATAGTCAAAACCCCCCCGAACACACTGTCCGATTCTGGTTTGCACGCGACTACTACTCTGCTACGCCATGGCCAACTGCTTGCTTCATTGGTATTATGCTTCAAGTCTTGACTCTGACGGTGTTTGTATTCATATTGCTTCCCGAGTCAGCTCTAGAGGAAGAAATACTACCCAGCCTGTGGTGGGTCAAGGTGGTGTACCTAAGCACTGTGATGTACCCAGTCTGGTTGGGTTCCGCTTGCGCGATTCTTATAGGGCTAACCTTGGAGGACAGAACTGGCTCAACAGAGGGCCATTTCATTTACGTCCCCATGATCGCTATACCCACTACGTTTGGTTGCTGGTCGCTGTTCTGGTCTGGGGTCTTCGAGCCCTCCTTAGTACTGATGTACTTCGGCATATTTGGATACTGGCCTTTATTATATGTTATTTACGCGATGTTCTGTTTAAAGTTCAGGAGCCGAGGAAAGATCTGAGCTGGGATAAAGATGAGATAGACCGAAGACATAGTGCAAAATGATACTCAAGAAATAGTTACATGAGTGGAAGAAAGTCATAGGTGCTGTGGAAGTGTATATGGGATTCCTACGTTAGCTCTTAGTCATGTCTACCTACGTTTGCTGGGCGCGGTTTACCGGGCTTCTTAATTACTTTCTTTTCTTTTCTTTTCATTTCATTTTTCTTAAAAATGATAAAAGAAAACTGGAAAAGTCTCAGGGTCCTATCTCATCCAAATTCAACACCCGAAAGCCTTAACTGATGTCCTCTATGGCAGCCACACCCGTAGCCTGTTATCGCCTCACCCTCCCCAACTCTGCAGCCTCCGTTCCCCGGATCGGCTTTGGCGTTTACAAGATCCGCGGCCCAACCTGCTTGACCGCCGTTTCTGGAGCTCTCTCGGTGGGCTACCGGCACATTGACTCGGCTGCGCTCTACCGGAACGAGCACCTTGTCCGCGAAGCCGTTGACCGCTCCGGGCTGGCCCGCAAAGACGTCTTTCTGACGACAAAAGTTGGGAGTCCTACAGGCCGCAAAAGCCAGACAGTTAATGATGATGATGTTTATCGTGCTTCTGCGGAGAGCGTGAATCGCATGGCTGGGGAGGATGGCTACGTCGACTTGCTGCTCATCCATGTGCCTGGACCGTCTCGCGCCCATCGAGAAAGGCTGTGGGCTGCAATGGAACGGCTAAAAGAAGAAGGCCGAACAAAAAGTATCGGCGTGAGTAACTTTCGGGTGAGGCATCTGGAGGAGATGAGGGAGTATGCTTCAGTGTGGCCTCCAAGTGTGAATCAGATCGAGGTGAGTCATCGACATGTTTATGAAAACCGACGCTTTGCCCTGACCCTGAACGCCAGCTTCATCCTTGGTGTCAACAAAAAGACCTCGTAACATATTGCCAGACTCATGGCATCATCATTGAAGCCTATAGTCCGCTTGCCACGGGCTCCCGGCTTGACGAACCAACGCTTCATCAGATAGCAACCAAGCACCATAAGACGCCAGCTCAGATCCTCATCCGATATGCGCTGCAGAAAGGCTGGGTTCCGTTACCAAAGAGCGCACAACCCCATCGCATCCGTCAAAATTTCGATGTATTCAGCTTTGAGATTGACGCGGACGACATGACGACTCTGGATGCTCTGGATGAGGGCTCGGCGGGAGCTGTGTTCCGGATGAACGTCGACTGACTGGCGGGAAGCGGCTGAAAGAAGAATGGGTTTAGATTGCGAGACCCAAGCGCCTCATTTGCATCGTACAGCTCTATGGAAGTCAGGATACGCTATATACAAAACCAAGAAGATAAACCATACACCCAAGAATCAACTCTAATCCGCCCGCTCTCTTATGCGCCGGATAGTCTATCATTCCCTGCCATGTTTGGCCCACTCCCGGAGATCATTCTTCTTGATCTTTCCCGTGCTCGTCTTGGGCAGGTCATTGACAATCTCCACCTCCCGGGGAACCATGAATCTGCTGATGTCACTCTGGTGCTTGGCCCAAGAGATGATCTCGTGGCCCGTCACACTCTTGCCTTCCTTAACCGTGACATAAGCCTTGGGACGTTCGCCCCAGTGGGAATCTGGTACGGCTACAACGCCGGCCTCCAATACGTCGGGGTGTTGGACCAGCATGCTCTCGAGAGCGACAGACGAGATATTCTCACCACCTGAGATGATGATATCCTTTGCGCGGTCGAGGATCTGGGCGCTGCCATCTGGGTGCCACACGGCAAGATCGCCAGAGTGAAGAACACCTCCGGCGAAGAGTTGGCGAGTGGCCTCGGGGTCCTTGTAGTACTCCTTGGCGCAGATGTTACCGAGGAACACGATTTCGCCAATCTCCTTGCCATCCTTGGCGACGTCGATGAGAACACCCTGTGGTTGATCTGGCTTGATGATGCGGATGGGAAGACTGGTGATGAAGCCGTGGCCTTGTCGGGCCATCTTGGCGTACTTCTCCTGAGGAGGCAGGTCATCCCACTGGGGCATGGTGTAGCACTTTGTGATGGGGCCATATGTTTCTAGCCAACTATTAGCATGAATTTACCAAGAGGTTGTTACATATGTATTTTACGAACCTGTCATTCCATAAACATGAACTGGAATGAGATTGAGATTGGTCTGTTGTGTCAAGTCAGTATGTAATTACTTTGATAGGATTTTTGAGATTTACCATTTGCTCAAAGAGATGGCCGCTAGGAGGGCTGGCAGCGACAGTGACCTTGACTTCTTGAGGCAACCTCTCAGCTTCCTTAGCAGCAACCAAAAGTGTATTCACTGTGGGAGCAGCGTTGAAGTGAGTGATGCCCTCTTCCTTGAGGAGCTTCCAGAGGAGAGGGTAGTCAATCTTCCTCAGACAGACATTGGTGCCCCGCACGGCGACGGTAGACCATGGGAAAGTCCAGCCGATCGCATGGAACCTAGAAACGATGAGTCTCACGAAGCCATCTCAAAATGAATATTCGCGACTCAAGTACTCACATGGGAAGCGTCCAGAGGTACTTGCAGCGGCCGATATTGAGACCGGACTCAATAATGTTGGCCAGAGCAGCCAGGTAAGCACCCCTGTGAGTGTAGACAACACCCTTGGGTTTGGATGTAGTTCCAGAAGTGAACGGGATAGCCAACATGTCATCCTCGCTCCGGGCCTGGGCATGGAGACCGGCCCAGCCCTGGCTGCCCTGGTCAATGTCATGCTTCAGACCTTCCAGAACAGCCTCGTCGAAGGGGCCACAGAGCTGGCCCTCGGTAGCATCAGTGTCCTACCGCGAAATGTTAGCACAGACCCAGGGAGAAGAGTGTGTCACTCATGCGCAATGAAATAACCCACCAGATCAACAATCAATGGCACGTTGGGGTGCTTCTCCTTGTACACATCAAGCAGCCCAACAAACTCATTGTCCACGACGATGCAGTCGACCTCGGCAAAGTCAAAGATGTAGGCGATATCCTCCTGCTTGAGGCGATAGTTGGCCGGGACGATAGTGGCGCCGGCGGCGACAATGCCGTAGATGGACTCGAGGAAGGCGGGCGTGTTGGGCGCGAGAATGCCCACTCTCCGGTAGCTGTGCTTGAGGAAGTAGTAGGCCAGACCCCGCGCGCGATCGGCGAACTCGGCGTAGGAGCGGCGCAAGACGGCGCCGTTCACCGTGATGTGAAAGATGGCTTCGGCATCGGGCTCAATCGAGGCGGCGCGCTCGAGGAATGTTGTCGGCGAGAGCGTGTGGAAGTTGGGAGGCGCCGCGGGATGAGGCCGCAGGTGGTTGAGGATGGAGCGAATGCGGGACGGGGGGCTAGACATTGTGAAGCTGCTGTCTCTCTGCGCTCTGCCTTACTTTATCTAGGTAGTGTTTGTCGCAATGAATAGGTCAAGTAAAAGGTAGTGGCTTGGCTTGGCGGAGCTGGCTGAGAGGCGAGGATGAAGCAAGGCAGAGGGAGCGACAACACACGGTTCAAATAAAACAAGCCAAGGTTGGAGACGCCAAAGGATCGATGGGACAAGACGACAACCAGAGCTCGCATTTCATAGCTATGTCTCGGGCCAGCCCGGCAAACACTGCGCCAGCTCGGTTCTCCAACTTCCCCGGCCTAAGTACAGACCTCCCTGGCTCCTTATTAGCCGATCGCATCCACTCAAGCTTGGTGCTCAAGGAATTACCACTTGTGGGAAGAAGCGCATTTGTCGCTAGCTGTTCTGATCCTTGCGACAACACACACACGCAAATGGCCGTGACGACCTCTTTGGAGCTAGGCTATGAGATGGGAGGTGGGGACCCCGCACAGCGGAGAGATAGCCGCATTGGGGGACAATCCAAGGCCCTGAACAGTCAAAACACAACACAACACAACACAGCAAAAGCCTGGGTCAGCTTAGAGAAGCACTAGAGCCTCGGCCGAAGGCACAGCAGATGTTGGTAGATAACGCCACTGTTTATATTTGGTGGCATGACAGCTCAGCCACTGATTTCTGGACAGATGGGTGACGGGACATGTCACCGGTGACAGCTAACGGTAGATGGATGCACAAATGGATGAAAGGAAGCATGCCACTGGCTTGCTAGGATCCCAGAGAACTTGCTAGGGACCCCTTCTAATAGACCCTTGGCTTCTGACAAGGGCAACTCCCCATGGTGATGATGAAAGGGCATGGGGGTTCTACTTGGAGCATTTCAATCTGATAGGCTCCGCTCCCGAGCGGAATCTTTTGGTTTTGTGGGGTAGTTAGCGCTGTGGGGAAGAATCGAGGCCAAAGGTCAGCATCCGTCATCTCGCGTCGGCTGCGGTACAAGTGGCTAACTTCGTCGGCGTTCTGTAAGTTGTGGTGAGACTCTGGCACTGAGGCCTGTCCCAATCACGTCAGCTTCCATAGGTGAAGAGTCCTCTCAATGCAAAAGTCGAACGGTATATTCGGCCACTTTACGTCTTAACCAAGGTTGTCAGTGAAACAATGCCGCTGCGTCCATGTCTTGTTCTTCACAACCGAGGCTATCGCCGGTAAAGTCCCTCTTACACCGACAGGCAACTTTGTCGAGGCTGGAGTGGCTCGTGAGCTGTGGCTGGTGATGAGGCTTGCCAGGGTGTGGCTTGCAACAGTGGCTGTGCTGGTTCCTCAGCATGAAAGTCTAGGATCAATTTCCCCCACCCGCCCGGGCTCTCCACTCGTTTCTGCAAGCCAATCGAGTAATTTCAGGCACGAAATGCTTGGCCGGGGGCCGGAAAACGGGGGTTAGTTATCACTTGCTCTTATCGTGACCTGCCGCTGATCGTCCTTAGCATCGTCATCTCATCTCCATCTCCTTTCGGAGCGTCTTATACCGCACACTCATTTGCTGCTTCGTGGCTCTTTCTCTTTGCGTTTACCCTGTACTCTAATAGACTTTGCTCAGTTGCGACACAGCCAGAAGGTGCTACCCAGAGCGTTTCCTCGGGGGCCGTTTTTGACTTTTGAGACACGTTGGCTGTTGCATCATCCAACCCATACGCATACAACCTCTCCCCTGAGTCGAGCTGCTAACACGGCGGTATGTACTTTGGCCCCCCGAGCAACCTCGACAGCCCATCTATGTTTTCTACCATTCTTTCAACCTTGACTATGCAATTTACGGAAGCTCATCATGATTGTCTATAGCTCGGGCCAACGATTCATGGCTTCCCGCAGCCCCTCCGAGGGCTCATCAGCTCGTCCATCCGCCCCTCGTACCGCTTCTTATTCACAAACCTCCAAGACCCCCGCTACCGACGGCGACGATCGCCTCCAAGTCCCCAAGAGGGCGCATACGTTTGCCAATGCTTCCTCAGCCGCCGCACACGCTGAATCTCCCGATGCCTTCGAGACTGGCGAACACAGCGACAACGAAGATGGTATCGAGACAACACGGGCCTCTATTGAACTCGACATTCTCCCCATTGAGCTCATTACCTTGACTGATAGGTAAGAGGCAGCTGTCCGCGTACTAAACGCCATTTGCTAACTTCTCATAGTTTCATCGAGTCGCTGAACGCAAAAGTCCATCCTACGCCCCCCAATATCGAAAACTTATCACAAAAGTTCCAGGATTTTTATAGCCAAGCCTCTTCAAATATCAATACCCACATCAACGCCCTTGCATCTAGGCAAAGTCGCGATGTTTCTCCTTCTCCCTCCGCCTCGTCCATCTCCTCCGCCGCTAGCCGGTTACGATCCAAGGCCGGTGCGCTCAACGTAAAGGAGAAGCCCAAGTCAGAAGCTGAGCAGCAGATGATCACGGCAGACGAACTAGCACATCGCAAACGGACAAGGAAAGCACTGGAAGCCAAGAGGTCATTGCTGGAGGAGGCTGTGGAACGCAGATTATGCGAGGGCATCTACGATAAGATTTACAGGCATCGCAGCACTCAGGATGAGGCGCAGGACGATAAATTGCGCTCAAAGACGGCAGCATTGGCTTTGGTTGGAATTGGACCGGCTGACCTGGGGATCGACCTCAGAGAGGAGACGGACAACTCTGAAAAAGCAAGTGGGCCAGCTGAGGACGATATCAAACAGAAGCTGGAACCCGCGCGGCGAGACCTGGTAATGATGACTCAAAAGAGATATCCTCTCGGCAAGCTCAACCACCTCAAGGCCGCTCACAGGAGCATTGTGGATACCCTCGCACACTTTCATCCCTCTGCTTCTGCCGACGAGATTATGCCCATGCTTATTTACACCCTCATCACCCTACCCCCGGAGAACCTCCACGCCATCAGCGATGTCCACTTTATCCAGAACTTTCGATGGGAGCCAAAGCTGACGGGTGAGGCTGCGTACTGCTTGACAAACCTCGAGGCTGCCATCAGCTTTCTCCAGACAGTAGACCTTGCAACTCTACGTGCGGATGAACAGCTCTCTGGCCCAGCAAAGAGCTCCAGCCCCAGAACAGAGACATTCCCTCCCGCTTATCACCAAGGCCCAGCCGCTTCCCCCGAAGTGAACAAAGAAAATGCAACACCTGTGAAGCCTGCTTCCCCTAACCTCAAAGCCTCAGCTACTCTACGCAATCGTCGGTTGAGCGACCTGGTAAATGCTCCTGCACAAGCATTCGGAGCTGCGAGTGATGCTGTCTTCAATTCTGCCGACCAAAGCCTTAAGAACATCTCCAACAGTCTTGGCGACAGTTATAAATTCTTGGTGGGCAAGTTAAGGGAACATCAGGATAGCCCTCGAGAACCCATTCTTGTCCCCAGAACGCTCGACGACGCCCGCAAGTTGGTTAGCACGCCCTCTCCAGAGGACGACGATGGAAGCGGGATCAACACCCTCCTTGACCCCGATGACTCGGACCTTCTGAAACGTCCAGGCCAGCGCGAGGACCGAGTCCTCAACCTTATTGGAGGCCGTCGTGATCGCAGTACCGATAGCGCCCGAAGCGGTCGCAGCGCCAGCTCTTCAAAGAAGGTTCTGTTCGCATCAGAAGACTCCAAGGCTGCTCCTCAGGGAGCAGGGCAAAACCCTGCTGTGTTGGAGCAGATGCGGAACTTGGGTAATACCTTTAACCCCATGGCTCGACTCCCAAGTATCAGCATGATCCGCGGGTTTGGTCGTAATGCGTCATCGACGCCGACGACACCAGCTGCTAAGGAGGTGGCAAAGCCCGCGGATGGGGGAGATTTGGGAACGGTAAGTTGACGTCGATCTGTGGAAGATGTCCCGTTTGAAAAGCAATGGCGCGCTAACGAGTTACCTAGGCCTTCCCCGACATTGCTGCAGCTCTTCCGCCAAAGGAGATCCCTAAGATTGCACCGCCTAATAAACGGTTCATGGAGATACAGACTCCAGGGGAGCTCAGACTTGGTGAGGTGCTCGACCTCCTCCGAGATTATCGCCGTTTGGCGGGTGCCTTGAAGGACCTCGGTGCGTTTGAGACAAAGTGAAAGGACAATTAGCATTATCTTAGACTACTTTAGACGTTGACTGGCTAGCCCCTGGATATGATGACTTGCTTTGGGTAAAGGGCGGCCGTGCTGGTTATTTGTTGTTAATACCACAAGTGGAGAGTTTGACTAGAACATGACTAGACTGGCGGAGAAGCCAAGTTGATTCGGTAACCATGATGAAAGAGAAGGACGGGAAGCTGCTGACTGGCTTGCACCTGTGGCGGGTTTAATCTCATCTGAAACTGTCGCTCTATAGACCTTTAGGGGTTAATACATTTACCAAACGAACAAAAGCAATCCATCGTCGTGGTCTTCCGGACCACGCTATGCTACACAAAGACGCCATGAATATGTACAGTGACATTCCGCTCAGCTCCCAGACTGGATCTAGGAGCTTGCATGTGGGAAAAGAAAAGGCAAGAAACCTCGCTCAATACAGAACAAATAGCTTGCGCTTCAAAACCAGCCTGCCGGACCCTGAGTCTAAATCCTGTAAACCCTTGCGCTAGACGCCGTGACCCTCCTTTAATATCCGGGATTCAATCAACTGAAATGTTGTTCGCATGCAGGCACTTTTAGGTCGTTTTGAGAATAACAGAAGAACCTGAGGTTCTCTGCGCTGTAGTAGAGGACATTCATCTATGTCATTGGAGAGAATGCTTCCATTATATGGTTTAGGGCATTGGGGTCGTCTCTGCCCGGCGAGGATGATGGTGGTGAGATTCGATGCTTCGAAGTGGAGGAACATCATCCTTCTCCTCGTCAAAAACCGGCTCAGTGTTTGCGCGAGGGAAGTTTTGAGATGTCATTTGAGATGTGTTGGAGGTATTGCGTTTATGCCCATGAATCTCATTACTGCTGATAACGGGCCCTGGGAAGAGGAATTGAGAGATTATGCGGCTGTTGGCTCGTTCACGAATGCGGCCAAAGCTGCCACGTCGGTTAAGAGTAGCCTGGGGTTCGACGCCAGAAGCAGCACCCATTGAGGCGTTCGTCCGGGTACGAATGAGAATCGGCTGGTTTTCTTCGGCTTCCTTCTGGAATCGGGCCTCGCTGGGTAGCAGTACGGCTCTGTCTAGACCGTACGGAAGACCACGGTGTCGACCACGAATTTGCATGGCAACGATGATGAGTTTGCCGACAACGGTAAACTGGGAGCAAAGCGATGCGTTGACGTTGGGAACGCCTGTGCTGAGTCCGACGGTGCCGTATGCGCTGACGACCTCAAAGAGGACGTCAAACGAGTTGAACTTCTTGTCCTTGAGGCTGCTGCCCTCGCTGATGGCAAGAAGGAAGAAGCCGACAAAGACATACCATAAATCGAATGAGAGCTGGCGCCGCAAATGCGTGCCAACGTAGTTGAGAGCGCTGGGGGAGTCCATGTCCTCATCCTCGTCTTTTTTATTGCCATAGACACCGAGAGACTTCTCTTCATAGACATTGGTTCGGCGGATGGAGATAGCAATCGGGAAAATGGAAATGTACATCATGATCATGTACAAAACCGACATTGCTGGGTGGAGATCCGACATGCTGAAGCAGGAAAAGCCTGCAGTTCGGGTGGCCGCCGCTTGAAAGAGACCATCGGCAATACGTGTGTGTACTGGTAACTCGGAGACAGGGCCAGAGTTAAGCTGGGCTGGGTTAGCATTTCGATGAAAGGAGGAGCTGAGAATGACCTACATCCAGAATCATGAAGAACAGCAAGTCGATAGCGTTCAAAGCGGCAAGAATCCAGAACAACCACCAGTTGGCGCTCGAGGGAAATAGTAAAGTAAAGCACCGACGAGGGTGATCCAGAAGGAACCTCAACTCTTCCCACATCCCACTGCCCTTGGGTACAATCTTGGAAACCGCCCAGATGAGGAAACGCAACATGACGGGGAACCCAGTGTTTCCAATGATAATGAAGAACCACATGATCATCATGGCGTACTCGGATGTGTTGAACGAGTTCATGCTGTCGGGTGTCAAGGTAAGACCTAAGTCATTGAAAGCCGAGTTCGCTGTCCAGAAACCCCACCAGGTTCTTGAGATGGAGTTGCCCTCGACGATCTTGCCATAGCGGTCATTATGAAGGATGAATGGCAGAAGAAACGTCACAGCGAGGAGCTGGAAGCCCCAGAAATACAACATCAAGCCGTACGCCAGCGTTTTCAAAGACCGATACTCAATGCCTCCCAATTCCTCGCGTTGCTCAAGTGTCAAGCCCACGAAATTCGAGTTTCGGCCCATTGTTGGGGTATAACTTAGGTAGGGCATATCCTTAGTATGATCGTTGGACCAAGCCGACTTGATGGTATCTAGTGTGCGTGTTCGAAAAGCATGCACGGGGCCGCCGCTTTCATTATCCTCATGAACTTGCTTTTGGCCGCGGTTAAAGACCCTGGGCTTTCGGAATCTGAGTGCATCGAGTGTACCACCAACAGCTTTTGCGTCGTCGGTCAACTCCTTCCTAAGGGGTCGTTCAGGTTCGGCGATAACGATGGTTGGTCTGCGATCGCGCGGTGGTCTCGGGTCAGTGATTGCTTGATCTGGTCTTGAATCTCTTGTTTGGGTCATGGCGATGGTATCATCGTCACCGTCATGCGCATCACCGTCGTCCAACCGTCGAGGCCCCATGCCCTTCTCAGTCTCGCGAGGACCGGGAATCCGCAAGACCTCATTATCTTGATTCCGCTGACGCTCGAGGATAGCAATATGTTCGGCATGGGTTCTCCGTGGAAATTTGGTCAGATCGTCGTCGATTCCATCGCTCCTCTTAACTGTGTCGGCAAAGGTAATTCCTGCCGGCGCATTCTGTTGGTTCTTGAGATCCCTGTCCTCTTCAAACGCCTGATCGGGCTTGTCCAACGGGCCCAACTCCATGCTATTGGACCGTCCAGCTGAAACGGTGGCGGTGTCGCTCTCACCACTACTGGTTGCAGGCGGCTTGGGCGGCACATGGTCATCATCGTCATCGTCAGCAATGGCTTGGGACTGGATGACTTCGTTCCCATCGAGTAAGATGCCATCGTTCGTAATCCGTGGAGGTCGTCCTTGGTGAGGTACAACGGTAATGTGCCGGCCATTGACTCCCTCTTCTACATCGCGAGTGTCGTTACGCGCACGAGACATTGACTTGGAGAGGGTGGTGCGGCGCTGTCTGGCATCGGTGACCCATCCTTGAAACCTCTTTTCGAACCAGTAAAGGCGCAGGAAGACAACCGAGGTATGGAGGGTAATAGGATTGGACGTTATGGTGAAGATGTAGACGACAATCTGCTGAAACGTATTGAGTAGGTTCACGTCGATTGGATTCAAGCCAGCTTGAGTATTGGCGCCGCTGGCGAACATGAGTGCGTCGACATAGCTAGTATTGCCGCGGCCGGCGCCATAGATGATGATGGAAGCGATCAGGGTCGCGCCGATGATCCAAGTGTCTGCAATTCGTCAAGCCATGTCAGACAGAGACTTGGCATTCGAGATGAGGTGCCGGGATGCGAAGATCAAAGTGCACTCCCACGTGGGGGACGCACACAACGAGGGTTGAGAGGATATTGGGGGAGTGACTTACAGTGCACTGAGATGAAGTTAAAATGCGGTTTCTTAGAGACGAAAGGGAGCTTGACAGCTTTGAGCTGCGCCCGCACAGAGGCGCGCGCCCCGTCTAGCATGTCTCCCAAGGTCAAAAACACACGAGGAACAAATTGAGCTTGTCGTGAAAGAATCCAAGAGGAAGGGAAAACAGGACGCGAGGGAGCAGAGGGAGGGTAGTCCAGGATATTTGGGGACTGAGCTTGGAGACTAGGCCACCTTAGTTAGACCATGGTCATGGCGACGGCTATGGCGTAAGGCGTACTGAACGGAGGCAGAGGGGCCGAGGGAACTGGTGATTTACACCAAGGCACCCAAGAACAACAAGGTTTTTCCTTGGTAGAGGGTGCTGCAGCGGGTAGAAGAGGACTGAGTTGACAGAATGGACCGGATGACGGGTGAGTCTCTGGGGCGCTGCCAGTGGCCAGAGGGTGGATGGATTGGTGGTCGTAAATGGGCAAAGGGGTGGTGGTGGTGGTGGCTGTGACAAGAGACGGAACCAGAACGCAGGCGGCTAGACTCTAGTCAACAAACTAGACTAGCTGATGAATGCCCAGACCGAGGACACGAGGCGCTGAAGTTTCCGGCAGGTGAGCATGGTGGTTGGCAAAGGGGGATTGGTGGATGAAAGAATGAAGATCCGAGCTTGACGTTTGGAGACGGAATGGGGACAACAGGTAGGTTATTGGGAAAATGGGATGCCCATTGAGGGTTGTATCAAGATGAATAAGTATTGCGTGAGAGAAGAAGGAAGGGCCTGGCGGAAAGGAGGCAAGGCGAGAGATGGCAACAGACAACAACCCCAGCAATTGAAAAAATTTAAAGTGGGAAGAGCGAGAGAGGGTACATGCAACGACTAACTATACGCTACCTAGAGGACGGGAGCCAAAAACAGATCATGACAGCGGTAGCCAAGACTCAAGACGCGCAGAAACAAAGACGGCGACGACTCGGGGTTCGCGATCGAAGCACGAGGCCGTCGGTGACTGGTGGTCTCAGACTCAGAGGGTCCAATCCATGTCAATGGCAACCTGATCAGCCAAGCAAGATCCCGTCTCTTGGCTAAACACAAACAAACCTGGAAGCCAAGATGATACCGAGTCCAAGGGACCCAATGCCCGTCAGCCAGGGCAGGACACGGCACCCAGGGCCCATGGCGATCCAGGCACGCACAGTGCAGCGCTGCACCAGCAAAAGCAGTTCCCACCAAAAGCATGCGTACGCACACGCGGCATTGACAGGGCCAGGGCCAGGGCAGGGATCGTTGCGAGATGCGTGCAGATTGGGACCCATGCGGCGGCGGCGAAAACCCGAGACATCCATCCAAGAGCAGAGGCCAAGGGGAGGAAAAAGGCCTATCATCCACTTCCATGCTTGGGTCGTGTTCCCCGGTACCGGTAGCATATGCCCGCTCCGCCGTCCGCCAGAGCCTACTGTACATACAGAGGCAGACGGCGCGCCTCTTAGCGGACCCATCTCCCAAGCGTCTCAAACAGGGGACGGAGCTTCACGAGCTGGCTGGAGGCTGGGTCGAGAACGACGGTCGACGCGAGCGGTGACGAGACCAGCAGCAGGAACACACACAAAAAACCTGAGCTTAACTTGATACAGGGCGTCGTCCGCCTCGGTGCGGCGGAGGACACCGTTGTAACGCACATCAGCCCTCATGCCGTCTTGTATCTTCTGATTGGCAATCATGATACAGAGTCCTGGCCGCTGATCTGATGACGCCAAGCCCCGTTACGCCGTATCCAATGTCATTTGACGAGATTGCCTTCTCTCCCTAGGACCTTGTTGATCCTTGCTCGGGCGGAAAACGTCACTGTGGATGGGATTCAGCCGCTAGAGGGCTTCTACGCCCGCAGCGAAGAGAAATGGAAACCCGCCCGGAAAAGCAAAACAGGCCCCCCGGTCCAGATGTGCCGGGGTGGTGTTCGCTGCGAGACCTGCATCAGCGATGAGAAGAGCCTTGACCGTTTGGTTATCTGGCCAATCGCACGCCCCATAGGCAATCCCCAATTGCTATTTTTGATGACCAAAGGGAAATTGGGAGCCTCTCGTGAAACCACGGACAGAGAAGTTTTACAAGGACCCCGATCCGAGCGACAGGAACCCCGGGGAGTCCATAGAGGAAGAAAAAACAAGCACAGGGAGAACGGACGATGCCCAATATCAGTCGAGAGATCCATTCCGCCCCATGACTCGGCGCCCCGGCAGTCGTTGAGCACGGGAGCCCAAGAACTCGGTAGGGGGCTCGGCGATTGTCTGTTGCAGAAGAATTGGGTCCATTGTGGATGTGCATCATCAAAAATCTACCTGATCATATTGCAATTCTTTCGTCGTCAGGCATCATCTTTGACTATCACGTCTCATCCAGCAACAACTGGTGTCACGGCCCTTTTGTCTCTCTGCAAGCCACTGTTCCGCTCTGACCCAACCCGGACTTGCTTCTTGTTCACGTTTTCTCAGCCACGGATGAGAGAATCTGAGACAAGAGGTTGCGCCGCGAGAGTGGCCGCATTTTGTGCATGAGGTTTGCTGCACAACAACGGATACCTTTGGCCGGTCCCAACGCCGTGGGTGCCGGAGTGCGGGTGAGCCCTTCGGGAGCTGGCAGAGCTACAAGTCACCGCTGAATATCCCGCTTGCCTCGATACGGACCCTGGGGGCTGTACTCCGTGACTCCAGTCATCATGCAAAAGTGAGATGTGAGCAGCCGTGAATCCAGACCACCTCACCATCAGGTCATGCCTGCTCGGTGCTTTGCTCACCCTGCCAACTCTTATCTCGTCCATGCAAAAGCACTGCAGAAGCCATCGGGAACCTGCGTAATCCAATCGCATCTTGGTAGATATCAACGTTTTTCTTTGTGAGGTTGTGAGATGGATGCATCCAAAACAGCAAACCCCCAGCCCTAGTATCGCCAAGCTTTTTCTCCCCGGGTCACTAAGCCCGCACTAAGAGGCCCCAGCTCCATTCGGGCATTGACTCTAAAAACAACTCAAGGGGCGCCAGCTGTGAGTCGTGCAGTACTGTATCCTATGAGGTGTGCTTGCTTGTCATTGACTGACCTGCGCCATGCCACCAGCGTGGCCAACGCAACCACCACCACCACCGACATCATGAGTCGCATCATGAGCTCGTGCCTCAGCAAGGCCTGTGGTGTGATACGTGTTCCCCTGCAATCCCTCGCTTACGGGATCTGATATTGAAAGGCGAACACCCCTTCTACTGCATGCATGCATACACCTACTGCCGGTCCTTGCGAGAAAGACTTGGCCTTCCCATCTTGGCATATCAATGTCCATCGTCCGGTATCGCCGTATTACCGGCAGTTCTCACCTCATGCATCCCCGTGCGTCTCCCAAATTCCGCAGCGTATCACGCCAAACACCCAGTATCCTGGTTTCAAACGTCATTCTGCTTGCAAAGATCTACTAGCTGTAGTATGTAAGAGCATGTTGTGCAATCTGATCGGTTTCCGTGTGCCGCATTTTGTCCTGAACGCCGAGTCTTTCCCGTTCCTTGCGCCTCCAAAAAGGCATCAAACATGTATGCATATTGATGCTATGCGAAACCCGACGTCCCATGTCCACATTGGACAATGTCAATCTAGAGCCAATCCAAGGATGCCCGATTCTGTTGTCCCGTTTCCAATCTCGTGTCTATTACTGCGCTGCTGCGCGCCTGGCATTCTCCCGCCCAATCTTCTTGAAGAAGGAACTACTCTCCTTCTTGGTCCGCTTAGTTGACATCTTCTTGTTCTGCTCAATGTACGCCATGTCCTGGCCGCCACTGAGTTCTCCGAGGGTTCCGGCTGTTCGGCGCGCTCCCCTCTTCTTCTTACGTCCCATGGCACCCTGATGGAACAGATCATCATTGGGGTCGTCTTCTTCCATACTCTCGTTTTCCACGAGTACTTTCTGTAGCAGCTCACGACGCTCTGACACATCTGCAAACGCAAGGCCGGGTGTCTTCTCAATATTAGCCAGCTGTGTGATGACCTTGAAGGCATATCCCTGATCAACTAGGAATGCCTGCCGCTTGGACGAGAAAAACATCTCCTGCGTATCCTTTGACACCAGTGAGTAAAAGAAAGCATTGAAGCCTTCGTCATTTCGTCGTTTGGCTCGTAGAATTCGTCCCAATCGCTGGGCTTCTTGACGACGCGAACCATAGTGCGAGGAAATCTGGATCAGGCACGTGGCCTCAGGCAAGTCAAGGGAAGTGTCTCCAATCTTGGACAGGAAGAGCGTATTGACGTTGGGGTTGTGTTGAAAGTTCTCCAGCACCTGCAGACGCTCCGCCTGGCCAGTACCGCCGTAAATAAACGCCTTCTGTAACTTGAGAGCATACGCCTTGAGGGCATACACGTTGTCTGAGAACACAATGATCTTGTCGCCTCGCGATTCGTGGTAGTTGATGAGATATTGACAGGCCTGGAATTTCCGCGGGTTCATGATATAGAGAAGACCCTTCTTTCGGCTCGGCGCCTTCAGATACTGGTCGTAAAATTCAGTAGGCATCGGACACCATACTTCGGCACACTGAACTCTGGCGATGTGGCCCTGTTTGGAAAGCTCCATCCAGTTGGCCTCGAAGAGCTTGGGTCCGATCAAAAAGTTCAAATCCGAAATCTTGTCATCTTCTCGCAGGAGTGTGGCTGTAAGACCCAGCTTTGAATGAGTCTTGATAGACGACGTGACCTTTCTGAAGATGTTGGCGGGCACGACGTGTACTTCATCCAACAGCATCAGACCCCACTCCCGTCCCGTCAGGAACCTCATCATCTTCTCGGCATCATAAGATCGTGCTCTAGACTGGGTAACCATGGCGTAGGTGGTGACAATGATACCCGTGCTTCCTGTGAAGACGTTGTTTTTAGAGTCAGACGTAAAGGCGACAATGTCGTCGGGGTTGATGTTGGACCACTTGAGAAATTCGTTTCGCCACTGAACGACTGACATGGAACTCGTACAGAGAACAATCACACCCTTCTTGATCGTACAAGCCGCTGTGATGCCCACCAAAGTCTTGCCGGCACCGCAAGGCAAGACGATAAGGCCGCTCTTGGCTCGTCCGTTACCAAACATCTTACTCAAACTCTTCTCCTGGTAAGGTCGGATCTGGGTGCCGGGCTTGAGATCGATATCCAAGTTGGCGTTGACTTCATCTCGCCGGAAATCGTACTCCTCCAGAACAGGGTATCCCAGGTTGAGGCACTCCTTCTGCACCGTTTCCACATCTTTGTCGGCAATCTCGAAGGAGTGTGTCACCTCCTGATCCTCGTCATCTTCTTCGTTGAGCGTTGCAAATACGTCGCCTTCCTGGACGGGCTGTCCGTCTTGTCCCTGCTCTCCTGGTTTTCCGAGACCATTGGCCTGCTTCACGCCTGCAGCGTTTTGAGTTCCGGGAATAACAAGACCACCGATCTTGGGCGCTGCCGATGTGGTGATCTCTTCTGTCCCTTGGACGCGCAAAGGACCAATCTTGGGGTTCTTGAGGAGAGTTTGAAGCATATTGGGGTCGGGGCTTTCGACGTAGTATTTGGTGTTCTTCAGAACCAGCTTGACCTTGCCGTAGCTCTGAGTGCAGCTCGTGATGAAGTTTCGGATCTCGTCAGGCAACGGTGTCTTCAGAAATCGATCAAGCGTGTTGATGATGTCTTCTGGTGAGAGACCGACAGAGACGGCAGCGTACAGACTATGGGTCGTCAAGGCGTACTCGTGCATAAAGGTCGGACGCGACAGTGGCTCCGAGATGGTAATGAGGAAGTCTTGAGCCTGCTCGGCAAGAGGATTGAAACTCTCCAGGATGATGCGGCCCTTCTGGGGATCGATCCAGAGCGGGCGGTTTTGGTGGTCTTTCTTGAGAACCAGGTAGGAAAAGTCACGATCGCCAAAAATATGCGGGAGCGGATCCCGAATCGCATGTCTCTTCTGGTAGCGATCCAGGGAGAAAAGGTCTATGTTCTTATTCAAATCCCGTTCCAGGGCTTCGTCAACAGGACCCTCTTCCTCCTCCAACGGCGCCTCTTCAGTGCTATCGATGGTTCGTGGCGTGGCGGCTCCTGGTGTCGACATTCGCGAAGATCTGCCAGCCTTTGCCCCGCCCTGAACGGCGCCGCCTGCTTTCCTTTTGGGAGGCATGTTGGTCGACTTTCCGAGCAGCGTGGGAGGCGGTTGACAGCGATCGTGGGTTGATGAACGAGTGTGTGTTGGGGAGAGTTGAAAGTGAAGGAAGCTGATGGGAGTCTGGGATTAAAGCAGGCGTCACTGACGGATGGATGACTAAGTGGGTCTGCGTTGCCTGCGTGGGGCTTAATCAGAGAACCCCAAAACTTCCAATCGCGTGGCCCGCGGTCAGGGGATCGGGAATTCAGCCCCGCCAAAAGTCTACTGACTTCCATCTAAAGCCAAGTGATCAACTAACTTGACCCTTACAACTACCTACCTATCTGCTGAGACTCTTTTGCTGCGCGCGCCGACAGTGCAACCCGAGTATATCAAGAAGTCCCAAGCTAAAGAGTCTTCACCATGTGGTACGGAGTGTATTCCAGCCTTTATCAATCATGGGCTCTAACTAACTTATCTTTAGCAAGCACATCCTAAATGCCCAAGTCGCCGTTCGGTCGCCCTGCTGTACGTTCAAGCCCAACTACATTCCTCTTCAGACTAGTGCCCGATACCTACGAAATTCAATATTAACTCACATCTGCTCAGGCAAGAAATGGTTTGACTGTGTCGAATGCCACACCGAACAAGAGTCCCATCCTCTCGCGGAGAGCTTTGAAATGACTTTTGCATGCAAGAAGTGCAAAAAGTGCTTCCGCAAGGACGCCTCAGAATTCGAGGAGGCCGACGAATACTGCCCTCATTGCGATAACCACTTTATCATCGAAGCCAAGACCCCCAAAGCCGCCCTGTCCGTTGAGAGCGACGACGTCCGAATGAACAGCAAGATGCTTAAGGATGAGAGACAGAAGCAGTCCGGGTTGAGGTCCATTTTTGACCCGACAGACGACGCTGACAAGCTAGGCTGATTTCTATAAAAGTGAGGATTGGAAAACATGGCGTTGAGGTTTCATAGCGATTTGTCACTTGCATAGGGAATCAGCCTGATAGAACGCTTCCCGTCATTACTTGTCTTGTTAATACAATGGCACCACGCTCTAATTTTGGAGTCTCGTTGCCCTCGTCTATTCGATCCCTTCTCGAACAACTCTCTTTATTCGGCAGCGGAGTCATCCTGAGATCTGGTCAGAATGGCTGCGCTTCCGGTTCCAGGAGTCCGGCCGGTCTTCTTCTTTGCTGCCTCCTCCTGCTTCTCCTGCTCAATCTCCTTGACGTAACCCTCAATCTCCGACGTAGGGAGGGTCTCGATAGCAGCTCCAGGCGCCATCAAGGCGATCTCGATATTCTTCGCTCCGGTTTGGACAACTTCGAGCAGTGACTTGATAGCCAACCGAATGGTAGCCTCCCGGTCCATATCCTCCTTGTAGTTTCGCTCGAGGAACTCGCGGACGGTCTTGCTTGAACGACCGATAGCATTGGCTTTCCTGTTGAAGAGTCAGCTGAAGTTCCATGCATGCTATTTTCCCCAAAGAACCATACCATGCAGAGTAAATACCAGAAGGTTCTGTCTGGTAGAGTCTGGGGACCTTGCTACCATTGTCGAAACCAACAATGAGGGTGCTGATGCCGAAAGGTCGCACACCACCGGCCTGCGTGTACCGTTGCTGGACACCAGCGACATATTTAGTGATGTAGTCGATGGTGACGGGGTCCTCAACCGAGAGACGATGAGACTGCGCCTCTAACCGCGCCTTGTCCACGAGAATTCGGGCGTCTGCGTTAAGGCCAGCGAAGGCCAAGGCGACGTGGTTATCGAGGAGTTGGATCTTCGAAGGCGTAATTCGGGTGTCTTGCAGCTTCATGGCCGATCGCTTCTCGCATCCCAATACCACAACATCGGCGCCCTTAACACCGACAGCGCAGGTTCCTGCCAGAGTGTGAGCCACAGTGATATCGACATCAACCTCAAACCTTCTACCCACCTCGCTTGACGGCTTCACCAGCATACTCGACCTGGAAAACGTGTCCATCGGGACTGATAACGTGTTAGATTTTCGCAGCTAGGTTGCCAAACGAGTACCGACCTGAAAACTATTCCTCATTGTTAGCCACGCATCATTAAATGGAGAGCGTTGGTGAAACTCACCCGACAGAGCTCTGTCGTATCCGGAAGCCATGATTTAGGATGAGAAAATGAGGCTGTGAATGATAATATGCTCCAGTGTCGAGATTTTGTTCGGTACACCTGGGTTGGGGGATGAGGTCGGAGAGTCGAGGGGTTGGTGTCGTATGTGGTTGACGGATGTTGAGCACCGGGGTAGGTAGCTTCGTCAGAACTGCAGCCTGCCTGGTACCTGCGGAAGGCTGAGAGCTGGAGCTCCAGCGCCTGCCCTCCACTATGCCAATAGCGGGTCCCGGATAAACATAATGGCAGAGCCGACTACTGTTCTGGGATATGTTCGCACTGTTTCCTACACTGTCTTAAGGCCTCCCGTCCAGCTCAGTTCATGCCATGAGATCCATCTATCTTTGCAAAGAAACTTGTCAATTTTCAAGGTTGATTGTCTCGCCCTATGCTCCCTTTGGTTTCCTCTAACTCTACGTCGCACGCTTCTTTTCGTCAATTTCACCAAACAATGCAACAGAGGACCTCGGCAGAATTTCCCAGCACACCAGCAAACCAGCGGCTCTACTCCTCCTCAATGGGAACCTCAAAGTCTGGTGTGATTCCGCTTCCTCAGCATGGAGGAAGAAAGAGAACGAAATTCGTTCGGTGTTTGTCGTCAAGGGACTCGATGAACCAATGCGCTCTTCTCTCATCAAAAGGTCGCAACCTCAACCCATTTCTGTCTCTGCAAGACACCAGCGACATGTTGTCCCTTCTCAATCAACCGCGATCGAAAATTATCCAGCCACATTATCTCCATCAACCCATCTTGCGAGGTTGCATTGATTTCCCTGTACAGATCCATCGCTACTGTCATTGGCATTATTAGCATATCCGGCTGCACCGTATTATCAAGAACCGAGTCAAGCCCACGACAAATATCAGCAGCAAACACACGTCCATGCTGGTACCGAGATACGTCTATCTGCAAGTCCGGCGGCAAGTCGGGCCACATGTTTGGATATGCATCAATTACCGGCTGACAGATGGCGCGATGTAAACTCTCGATGCATCGATGAAATAGGACCTGCGCCATCCAATAGTACAGAAACGCAAGCCCGGTATTGCCATCTTTGAAGGTGTATGAGTTAGAGAAGGGAATGAGGCTACCCGGACTCGTCAGCTCCTCGGCCCAGTAGGCCACTGGGAATTCTCCAGTCGGTCGGTTGGCAAGTTGGAGCCAACCATCGAAATGTCTCTCAAGTGAAAGGCATTCATAGAGCAGTTGTTGGACACGATGTCTCCGACTGAGTGTGGCCTCCTGAGGTACAACCTGGTCCGTCTGAGCGAAAATCGGCGGGAGGAAGAGAATAAGATCAAGAAGTTGATCGAAGAAACCCTTTGGGTGCCTTTGCCAAGGAATCGACTTCCAATCTGCGGCCGCGATAAAGGTGTCCTGCCGACTTAGGAGAGCGAATCCAGTCTTGAATTGACTCAGCACAACGAGGAAGCATATACTCAGTTATTACTTACAGCTAACGGCCGGTAAACTCGAACAAAGAAATGGTGGTTGGGGAAATAACTGAAATAAGCCGGACCCATATTCCTCATCCGATGCGACCCGAATTCAGAAGATGCATATGACAAATCATGCTGGCTCATGTCAGCAAGTATTCGGGTATACCGACGATGACGATTAGCGAACCTCGAAGAAGAAGATGCAGTAACTTTCTGCCGAGTCGTCTCGCTCATCGACACCTGGCAGGCGCGCTAGGCATTGTGCATTGACACGAAAGTCCCTATCACCGAGCGAAGGTTGCAGCTCGGAGGGTGTGTATGGCGGAAACGCGATATGGAACGGTGCAGAATCAAGCCCAGCTTGATCGTCTCGTAGGATGCTCGGGAGTCTGGTGTGTAACGCCGTGATGAGGACCGAATATTCAACACCTTGGTTCGCCACGAGGGTATGGTCATCCCAGGCTGAAGAGAGGGGTTGAAGTGGAATCAGATCGAGTCTGGAAGTGTCGTCTTCTGCTGGGCTCTTGGTCTTCTTTGACGAAGACCCCTTCTTGGGATGAGAGGCCACTCTGCCCTTGGTCGCCGGGGTTCCTGTTATGAAGACTCGCTCTCTCTCATAGCCTTCGCATTGCCTCCCGCTTGATATACACTTCTGGCAGTAAGGCCTCTCGTTGCTGCACTGGCTACATGTTAACGTGGATCACAGGCTTCTTGGGAATCTAAGCCGGAAACTAACCTTGACTCTCCGACGGCGGCATGTCTCGCAGCCCTTGTATTTGCCTGGGACTCCAACCATACTGCTTCAGTATTGGGATTGAATGTGCTGGGTGTGATTCGGATTCGCCGTTCCAGTGTGCTCTCTCTCTCTCGGGTCCGTGTTGCTGGATAAAGACGGGAGCTGAAGGCATGGCCAAGAATTCGGCATCGCCGCCTGCGGTGCTGCAACTAAATAGTCACCGACGTTGATTTTACTGAGGCATCCCAGCGGCGGTTATCACCCCACACGATGCGGAATACCATGCCTCACATCCCCTTAGAGCACATGTCCATGGACATGTCCATGGAGCCAACTCGGGCCAAGAGATGCAAAGATGTCTCCCTTCATGGAAACTCCCCTGCGAAAGTTTCATCGTGCGGTAATGAGGGCTGCCCCAAAGGGCGAATAAGATGGAGGAAAAGGTGCTATCCAAGTCCAGCTTGCTGGGGTGCGGCCGCTTACGTATCCACCATGTGTACAGCTCAGGGGCTGAGGACGACAAAACATGACGAAGTGGTTGACATTAGGACGGTCTGGCATCGGGGGGCTGAGGACGTGGGATGACGATGGCTGATGGGAGCCATGGGCCACAGACCCACGGTTGGAGCTCTGGCTTGGATCATGGCGTTGGGGACAGGCACATGGAGGGCGTTGGCTTAGGTTGTCTCTGGGGGGACTTTGGCATAGCGGCGGCATTGGGCATCGGGGTGCTGTGGAGAAAGCTGCACCGTCCGCCCCATAAGGCTGACAGGGAGGTGTGGGAGGGTTGGCCGGTGCAAGTGCTGGTTGGCTCCCACACCAATGAGCTGAAGAAGCCACACGGCGAATTGACAACGGTGCAACGGTAGCCCCGGAGCAGGATGGGAACGGCGTGACAGGATTCCAAACACCAACGGATCTTCTGTGATGCCATAGGGCAACCAAAACGATGAGAAGGGGCCAAGGTTTCCCGAGAATATTCGGGAGGCAACCTTGGAAGACTTGACGAACATTTGCATCTTCCCTCGTCCGTTTGAGACGACGGTGGCACATTACGGCCCAGCTCCGCGGGAATGGGCCGGGGACCCTGGCTACACCGGATTTGTCTTGTTCTTTGATTTGACTACCCACGGCACGCTACCATTGAGTCTATCTACACACGCTACTTGGACGAACGCGCACAGCCACGATACAGTACAGCGATGGGTAAAAGGTCCAGGCGCTATCTTTGCAGTCTATCGTGTTTTCGGAGTCCCCATTCAGTGCAGCGCAGCGCAGCGAAAAATGTAGTTGCATTCGGGTCCGATGCATGACGCTACTGATGGAATCAGGCGGGCGGCAGGTATGACGCTGCGACGCGCTTCAAGGTGGGTAAGAAGTGTGCCTGTCGCTTGACGGCAGACGGGGAGATGGGGTATCAGATATACTTGTAGGGGTTCATGATGCCATTCTAGTGCGGGATGTCAGCCCTAACGTCGGCGAAACAACACAAACGGGTTTCAACTCCGACACACGAAGTCTTAAGGCTGAAGGGCAGATTTCGGAAAGGGTTTAATTTGACTTACAGGATCAAATAGCTTCTTGATTTGCTTCATCAGGCCAATCGTCGTGTCGTCTCGGCTGTATCCGATGAACTTCTTCTTGGCGATTCCCAGGCCGTGCTCAGCGCTGATGCTGCCGTTGCGCTTCTGGATCCACTCGTACACCCAGGGCTCGAGAACCTTCTCGACCACGGCATCGTAGCGACGCACAGGGATATTGAGGTGGAGGTTGGAGTCTCCCATGTGGCCGTAGCCTAGAACGGCCACGACGGGGTGTTCTGGAGTATCTCCCAAAAGGCCCGCGTCGATCATGCGGGCCTTAGTGTCCTCGACGAGGCTGTACATCTCGTTGAGCGGGATTGAGATGTCATACTTGTAAGTGCCGCCCCAGTGGCCCAGACACTCGGTGATGCCCTCTCGCCAGCCCCACAGGTTGCGGAGCTGGGTCTCATCCTGCGCAACGACACCGTCGGCGATAACCTCACGTGACATGACATCCTCGAGGAAGGCCTCAAGCTTGGCGTAGTCATGCTCGCCGTTGGAGCCGCTCGTCTCGATCAGGCAATAGAAAGGGTGCTCGCCTTCGAGGGGGTGTTCCTGGCCCTTGACATCGGCGACGATCCTCTGGCTGCGGCCGTCCATGAGCTCAAACGCGGAGAGAATCTCGGACAGCTGCTTCTTAGCCTCACGGAAGGCCAGCTGGGCCTTCTCGTACGACTCGAGACCAAAGACGGCAACATTGACTGCAGGGGAGCGCTGGGGACATTGGATGGCGATCTTTGTGATGATTCCCAAAGTCCCCTCGGCGCCAATAAAGAGCTGCTTGACGTCGTATCCAGTGTTGTTCTTGCGCAGCGTGCACAGGTCGTTGGTTACAGTGCCGTCAGGCAGAACAGCTTCGACACCGAGAACAGTGCCGTGCAAACTACCGTAGCGCAACAAGCGCAGGCCTCCAGCATTGGTGGCTACGTTACCGCCGACGTGGCAGGACCCTTTGGCGCCGAGATCGAGAGGAAAGATATAACCCTTTTGGGCAAGGTACGAGTCGACGGCCTCGAGGATACACCCGGCGTCAACGACGAGGGAGCCACTGACCTCGTCAAACGAGCGAATCTGGTTCATGCGGGCCATGCTAATGACGATCTCATCAAAAACTGGGATCGAGCCCCCGACGAGACCAGTGTTTCCGCCTTGCGGCACGACGGCAAGGCGTTGTTCATTGCAGTACTTGAGGATAGCGCTGACCTCTTCAGTGGTCGACGGCCGAAGGACCAGCTTGGCCTGGCCCTTGTACTTGTGCATCCAGTCCTCGTTGAATGGCTCCAGGTCGGCCGTGTCGATAGCGGCGCCGCCGTCCGTGACTCCGTCGATAAGGGCCGACGGGTTGTCCCCCAGGATCTCGCGGAAGCGGGCGACGTGCTCGGGGGTGACCTGCGCAAACCGGGAATCGCGCTCGAGGTCCGGGTACGTCTCGGCCGTCAGCTTGGCCTGACGGGCGTGCGACGGGGACATGAGCTTCGGGGCTGAAGTCGCAATGCATCGAGCGGGCGTATTTGAGCGAGCGAGGCCTCTTCCCATGGCATTGTGCGAGCCTGCGACCAGACAATTCCTCCTGCTGCCAGAGGCGGCCGTGCTGGTGGGTGCCCTGAGGGCGCGGAAAAGCCGTGAGCGAGATGACATTTTTGTCTTTTTGGCGATCAGTCTCTCAAAGCTGGGGAGTCAAGTCGAATTGGCCTATTATAGGTCCTTCTTTTTGTAGTGGGGGAGGAGGCTATTCGAAAGAGAGTGAAAGCTGCCCACCAGCAACTTTTTCTGGATTGGATCTGGAAGTTGCGCAATTGGCGGAGTCGACCGGCAACCGGCATTTGACAGCTTCCGGCCGGCCTGGGGCACCATGGCAAGGGGGTACGTACCGCCGGCAAGGACCGAGAATCCCGATTCCTGTTCAACGGTCCAATCCGGGCTGGGGTCGGGACTTCCATTCCCGCAATTGAAGGATTCCCACTCCGATCTACGGGGAGCTTCTCCGTGAGGTGGTACGGCGAAAAGAGACTCCTATGCCGGGTAGTGGGGGAAGTGGGCGACGAGAGGCGGCCAAAGCTCATGATACGCCGACGCTTGTTCCCAAGGATTGTTCTAACCTCTAAAGTACGAATTTCCCGATGTAGCAACATTTTGCTCTCCTTCTTTTTAGTTTCCATTGATTGGTAAACACCTCGACGCCTCCCTCTCCCTCGGAATTGAGTGAAAACAAGCATTGGAAACCAATCTTGGCTTTATTGACGGCCCAATCGGAAGTTACTTGACCAAAGTCCCAAACTGACTCAAACTTGTATCACGATGAAAGCCATCTCCACACCGTTTTAGACCGTCTCATGAGACACACACACATAGACTCATAAAGATCTTTGGCATGATGGTGTAATTACTCACTAGACATCAGCCGCGCAATTAACAATGTAGATAGACTCGAAAAGAAACAAAAGATCTTGTTCCAGAATGGTATTACTAAAAAAGACCTAAAAAACTACGACGGTGTCCCTAAAAAGAAGAGGAGCTAGGTAACCGCTATCCTGTTCCATTAATACACACTTTCTCTGGTATAATTTCAAAGGGATATCCATTTGCCAAAGCCTTTTCCTTCCCGCCGCCCAAAAAACACCAAAGGATGCATCGAACAGAAAAAGGCAAAGGCAGGTTTCGACTGCCTCAAACATCCACCCTCTCCTCTCTCTCTCTCAACACTCCCCCTCCCTTCCCTTGAAGCAGGGTTCAAGGTATCCCGCGTCTCTGCTCAACCCACCACCACGTTTGAGCCCATCATATATACCCTAGCCCATAAGTCCCTCCTCACACTGCACCGCCTCCTTTTTTTGCTTTGTCCTTAGATTAGATTCCATTCGTGTGTGTCTCTGCATTTGGGCTTCGTGGTTCAGGATTCGTCTTGTCCTGCAAGGCGCCCCCTGAGCTGTCCTGCCCTTCCCGCTGTTCGTTGATCATCTTCTCCATAAACGAAATGTAATCGTACTGAGGCATCCCGCGGTCTTCTGACATGTCGGGACCGTTGTGCGCTGGCATTATCTCGACGAGTTGGTCGATCACTTCATCAGGCACCAAGCTGTGTCGTAGGTCCATCTCCGTCACGTACGGCTTGCCGTCCGCCACCTCACGGAAAGACTGGAATACCTGCTCTGCCGTGTTCTGATCCTCAGTCACATCCACCATGAAGCGAATAAACTGCTCGAACGTGACATAGTCGCGCCCATTGGATGTGTCGAGGAAGTAGTCGTGCATCTCGTCTTCTGAGAATACCAATCCCAGTGAAGCAAGAGCTGCACTAAACTCGAGCTCTTGTAAACAGTTGGTGTCGTCGCGGTCGAAATGACGGAAGACACTCTCAAACTCCTCTAGCTGAATAGGTGTCAGGTTCGTCATGTTCCGCGCTACTATTTGGTTCTCCAAAAAGGCAAGCTTCTTCTGCACCGACGTCTTGACAAGACCGAGCTCGTATGAGAGCTCATCGTATGTGTAAGTAGTAAAGTCGTTCTCCTCAATGTTGGCCTCTTGGCATTTCTCATCCACTGCCGCAATCTTCTCCAAGTACAGATCTAGAGGTGCAAGACTCTCGCTTAGCTTCCTCACATGGTGTAGTTGGTCCTCAATATCGCCATCAAGGCCAGAAATGGCCAGCTGCATGGTATTGAGCGCCATTGCAAAGTCGTTTGCCTTGTCGGCAAAGGACTTGCGGAGGGCGTTCTTGATGCTGCGATGCTGTCAGCTCAGGGTCAAATGCTCGGGCTTTCAGGGGCCAACTTACTCTCGGATCGTCTCGTTGATAAGCTGGGCGCGTGTCATTTCATTAGACGCCAGCTCACCCCATCTCCTCTCGAGGGCCTCCAAGCTCAACTCCGCAGGTGGATCGTAAGGCCGCAAACGGTAAGTGCCCAGCTTCGTTTTGATGTTTCCGAGCAGCGTTGCCAGGTCACTCTTCTCGGCAACCCATTGCCTCTTCTTGCCCCTCTTGTACTCGGCGAACTGGTTTGCTTGGGCCTTTGCATCGGCATAGGTGCCCTCGAATTTGGATTGCTTCCATGCCTCAATCTGCTCCTGGATGGCTTGGAGGAGTGCCCGCATCCGCCGTTCGTAGGCGCTCTGCATCTCCCAGGCACCTTGCATGTTGTTGACAAACTTTTCGACTCGGCGTCCAGCGTTTTCGACCTTTTCCATCTGCGAGAAGGCGTGGAACCAGTAGGCGATGTAGGTCATCAAACTTCGCTCATCGGGCTTGGCCACATCGCACACATCTTCGACATCCAACAGTTTGGGGATACCAATCTCCTTATGTGCGATATCGAATGCTAGCTGCATGTTGCCCCGGTGGTCCGTCTTGTCCAAGGCATCGTAGTCAATGAGGTCAGGTCGGTGGATATCCAGGAGAGCGCAGAATGCCAATCCGTCGTTCCAGCTGGCGCTGAAGTCTCGTACCTCAACCTCATCGTAACACGCCGTTTTCCGCTGACACCAGAGTAGAAGACCCTCCTTGGCCGACATGCCCTCCTCGTTGATGTCACTGATGGTGAACCGTAGAATCAGAGTCCAAATAAGGCCCAAAACAATCTTTTGATTACCGTCGACGACATCTTCGGCGCCAATGTTTGTCATCTGAATGCCCCTCGACTTGATAAAGTCGAGCGCCAGGTTGGCATTCTCGAACTTTTGAACTCGAAGTTTGGGCTTGGAGGCATAGCGGCCAAGTGACTCATGCGATAGACACTCGAGCAGGTGAATCAACATGACCTGTGGGGGGTGTCAGCCTCGGGTTCACCAAGAAACACCATAAAGAATGGTGGTTTGCATTGTCAACCTACACCATCGCTAAGGTCCTTCACTAGGTCCTTAACCTCAAGGTTGCGGGCCTCGATCTTAGTGTTGAGCCTGGACAAAGAGATTGTATTTAGTAACGTGCTTTATGCCAAGGTACCCGGGTCATGACATACCATTTTGTAAACGTCTTTTGTTGGACCGTAACCCATCGTTGCTGTTCCGCAAAAGCCATCCTCGTCAAGCCTTGATCATGCGGGGGCTCGACGGCAGCAAGAGCGTCAGCAGGTGTGCTGGAGTTGGGTGTAAACCTCCGCGGCTTCGGGGGCTTCTTTGGTTTCTGAAGGCCCAGCGATAAACTTGAGCTTCCTGACCGCTGCAGGCGCGCCGCATGCAGCTGTGACTTGTCCCGCCGGCTGCGCGGGGTCGGGGAAGACGGTGACGAGGTCGACGAGGTATTGGTGTGGGTTCGGGTGCGGGTGCGGGCGATGGGACCAGGGGCGGGCGAAGACGAGGAGAAGCAGGCGGACGGAGGACGTGAGGATGGCGAGGAGCTGGCGAGGCCGTCGGCGATGGAGGTTGATGCGGAGACAGGGGACGAGACCGACTCGAAGGAAGAAGCGGACGAGTATCTCGAAGATGCGGCCGAAAAGGACGAGACGGTGGAGATGGTCGATAAGCGAGATGATGCGGATATCGACGCAGAGGGTGAACGGGGGAAACTCTGCTGGCTGAGGCGGTGGTGGGTGTTGTTGTTGTGGTGGTGGTATTGACTGTCGTCTCTATCCTCCTGATGCTGCCGACTCGAGCAATAGGCGTCGTCGCTATACTCGGCGTGTAAACAAAAATCGGGGAACTGCTCGTTGCCCTCCACGTTGCCGGGTTGCAGTGGACGAGTCCCCTGAACAGCCTGGGCGGGATCCCCAGCGGCGCCCATTTTTAGCTCTGGGCGACAGCGTTTTAGCGGCGCTAGGCGGCACACGGTCGCTGCTGAACCCCTGCAAACTGGTGGCTGCCGGCTCGGTTGCTGTGATAGACGTTCCCTCCCGCTGTCGACCTGGGTGCGCGGGCTGGTAGGTTGACTCGTTTAATGAGATTGTAAATGAGATGATGGGGAGAGGCTTTATTAGGCTCGGGTGCAGCCCACTTGAGAGATGAAGATGAAAAGAGCGTCCAATATCCTGCAGTCTGCCAACAAACCTGCCATATACTCTGCTTTGATTTGCGTGCGCGAGGGAGAGAGACACATGTTGGGTTATAAGTTGTCAACTGCCGGTCCCCTAAACGCCTCCTGCAAGCCCTCCTCGCATAAACTCCGTGCCTCTGCTCTCCCCTCGCGACACTGACGAGACACCGAATACCGTGGCATTGGGAGGCTTTGGTCTTGCGATTTGCCCATTATCTCGTCCTCTGAAACCGAGCCATTCCCGTCCTCGAGGTGTTTGTTGTCTCCAAAGTCAGGTCATCAACCCCAGAAATCAATGCGCACGCCATTTCATGCGGTCTGATCAGGGGTGGACCCTGCCACGAACGAAACGCTCTGGGTCGATCAGCGGGCTGCGCATGGTCACTGCATGGCGTCGAGTTGACGCTTTACTGTGTAGGGCCATCTCGAAGAGCGGCTCTGTGTGCGTGAGCTATACTCTTGAGCCCTCTTGAAACGTTTCGTGAAACCTCTTTATCATGCAGATGGTGGTTAATGGGAATCTATTTTGGGAGCAACACCGTGCTATAACCGCGGGGGATCATCGTCAATCAAAGTCCCGCAGGTACCGTTTCAATGTTACCCTTCCAGGCAAACCACCGCCTGAACGAACCACTATCGATATGTGGCGCCTAGCATTGTTCTAGGTGATGCCCTAGGAATGGTTCATGGGGTTGACACTCGAGCTAGGGACCAGGAGTTTGGGTAAGGGGTTTCAGTGCTTGGACGAAGACAAGGAAGCCTACCCTGCATCAGAACCTCGAACCTAGGTACCTTGTTACTTCCATTGTCAACTCAACCCGGAGTATTTGGCAAAAGTCGGGGTAGGATGCTCGTGTATTGTTGCTTTTCTTGCTCTTTATTGTTTGACAAGCAGCCGAGTTGCAGAGAGGGCCATTGACTGTGACCAACAAGACTATGTTGGACCCAGCTTTGAAACACTGCCTCGAGCCAGCAAGTCTTCATATTTTACTTGCCAAATTCAATTGCCAGCGTTCTTCCCACCCACTCTCTCCAATTGCACATGTCGAATCATGATATTTGCGAGGTGATTTTACATGTCCTTCTATAGACTCTTATACACCGGATATCATACAACCAGGCCCCGCCCCAAATGCTTCTCTATCTCCTGTGCTGCCCGTGACCATGTCCAGTCTGCTTCGCCCGCGACCGTAGAGTATACCGTTCCTTCTTCCAAGCAAACACCAGCTGGTCCACGCTGCCCATGTCGTGCTTGGGCTTGCGCATATACGTCAACCGTGCGCGGCGGGCCCTCTTAGGTCGTCGCCAGATGATGTCGATGCCCGTTACCGTCGGGCTGTAGATCTTGAACCACATCTCCACGCCCACCTTCATCATCTGCCCTCGCAGCTGGATCGCCGTGTCCTGGCCCCGGCGCCGGATCTGGATGAAAGCTCCTGCGAACGGCTCACCCGTCTTTGTCGTCACCATCAGAACGTCGCCCACCTTGGCGCTGTCGGCGTGCTCCTTTGAAAAAAGTCGTGTGCGTGCGCCTGTAGGGTCGAGCTTGGCAATCTGCTTTTCTAGAGGGGCGGGCATCGGGTCGGGGGGTGTGGCTCGAATAGTCGGGATCTGAGGGTAGATCTGGAACTTGTTGATCTTGGCGATGTCCGCACCTGTAATCCAATGTCAGCTATCATTGAAAGCAGTTCAAGACGGTTAGAAGGCGAATCGTACGTTGCTCAGCACTAAAGG
>JAADYS010000940.1:0-26814 GCA_012931995.1 Fusarium albosuccineum | reverse complement strand
TGCGGGTTGCGTCTCCTGTAAGCAGAAAAGTGGACATCATAGTCATGTGACTGCGCGTAAACTTAACGCATCGACTGTTGACGCGACACTGGAACTTAATATCGGCCGCACCTTTCGTCCCCGACGACTGTTACTCTTCGCGCGACAAATGATACATTTAGACCAAGCTTCTAGCGCACATACTTGCGGCCTTGGATTTTGAAGCTCATTATTGCACTGATCCGTAAAAATGCCAGAACGCGTTATCTCCGATGAGCTCATTGACAAGCTCACCTGCACCGAAGAGCTGAATATAGGCAGCATGATTCGAGGCCTACCTCTGCCGCCGAAAACTTCCTCCATCCGTCGAAGTCCCACCAACTCGTCAATGGGGCGTATAGACACTCTTCCCCCAGAGTTGCTATTGTTAATGCTCAACTTGCTCGATTTTCGCTCCTTGTCTCGACTATCCCAGGCCTCCTTCAAGGCAAAAGCCACAGTCGGGGCTCTTCCCGCCTATAGAGAAATGGTGGAGCACGCACCGGACGTGTTAACCGCGCTTGGCAGGACTCGACTCCTGGAGTACCACTCAGCTGCTTTACTTCGACAGACTCTCCGGACCGACCAGTGCGTATCTTGCCTCGGCCTCGGTTTTTTTCTATTCCTACCCACTTGCGAGCGAGTATGCTTCGGGTGCCTCCACGAAAACCACGCTCTGCGCATGATGACGCTCAACCATGCTATGAGGTGCTTTCATCTATCTGCTAGCCACCTAAGAAGACTTCCAGTATTGCACAGTATACCTGGGACATATAGCATCATGTTCCATGTTTCGCGCCGAAAGAAATGTCGGTTGGTTAGCGTAAAACAAGCCAAACAACTAGCAATCGAGGTGCATGGGTCTGCTGAGAATGTCGCGAGCCTCATGCCCACGGCTTTCTCACCAACCATGCCTGAAAGGGAATTCTGGACCTTCAAGCAGTTTCATGAGGCGCCCTTGGAGGCGCCAGCTTGCGACCTATCACGGAAACCGGGGAAGTCGAACATCGTGGAGGATGGCTATGGTGGTATGGCGTCTATCCGCATGCCTTCATTGAGTGGAACCAGTGCGGACCGTGGACGGCTTTGCAAGGGATGCCAGCTTGTTGAAAGGCTTCACTCGAAAGGAGCACTGCCAACTGCAGTTCTGCGAAGGCTCGTACCTGAAGGTGTTGATCCGCGTCGCCCTCTTCTCGCCTTGATCACTCGACTGCATTCTCGACAAGGCTTTTTGGAGCATATCAAAACCTGTTACGGAGCGGACCAATTACTCGCAGAATGGGGGGAACAACGGATTTTAATAAATGTTGGGCGTTTAAGTATTGGGGCACTAGAGAATTCAGTTGGGACCCAACAGTGCAACGTCCTTGGCAACCCGATTACGTGCCACTTTGGTGGAATAAAATAGGTAACACTCCACGCCGGGCTGTGATTTCTTTCTTGGTTTATTCTTGTTTCAACTGCCCTCTCTGGCACTTTCGGACACTATTGTCGTACTTCTCTTCTAAACACTGTCACGATGTCAACCGTCACCGATCAACCAGCTGTCTCCTCGGGCTTTGTCCCAGTGACGGATATGGAGGTTTTGAGCCAAGAGATCGACGAAGATAAAGGCAGGTATCGCATCAGAGCTGGGAGAAGAGTGCACTGTGTTGTAATTTCGTTGCTTCCCAACCCCATCTTCGACTTCGATACCATATGTGGCCCTATCTCTTATTACCGAAACTCCCTCCATTTCCAAATTCCGACTGGACCATGATGTACATTTGCAAGACACCAAATGGCAAGATTGAGCACATCGTTTCTTCGGAACCACTACCCGGCCTAGAGCCTTTGTGGCACCCTCGTCGAATTGACATCATGTCATTGAAAGGGATAGCCAGTCACAAGCCCCGAGTCGAGGAGGTTGAGTTTGAGGGTCACACAGCCTTATCCAAGATCGCCATATTTGAGTGGTGGATCCCCCAGCTTGAACGCGAAGTGAAGTTCTACGAGAGCATTTCCCGTGATTCAAGTCCCGGTGAGCCTTCAATTATACCTACTTTTCTTGGCCACCTCATGGAACAAGAGAGATGTATTGGTTTTCTCATGGAGAAGGTCGAGGGTCGTCACCCGACACTGGATGACTTTCCAGCATGCGAAGCGGCACTTCAGAAGCTCCATCGCGCGGGCTGGGTACATGGAGACGTAAATCGGTTTAATTTTCTGGTTGAGAAGGATACAGGGCATGTGAAGATGATAGATTTCGAACATGCAGAGCTCTATGATGAGGAAAAGGCTCAAATCGAACTTGGAGAACCGAAGGCCGAACTGTCCGAGAAGATAGGGAGAGGCGCCACAGTGATAGTCCGGGACGGGGTAGAGGAAGTTGCTGGGCCTTATTATTATCCTACGAGGACTCAAGGTTGTTGATTTTGGACATGTTGTGAAAAGAAGAAGCAAACTAAAGAGTTGAGGGGGTTTTAATCACATGGGCTTACATATGAATCCTTATATTCCGTGTCTAGTTCTGAGGCGAGTTTTGACAAGTTCCCCTTGCTCGGTATAGATGGCGCAAGATCCTAACACTGTACTTGTGACTTCCCGATGGGGTTATATGAAGCGCCCCTTGACTTCCTCAAGGCATCCGTGGACGTAACTCTCAACGACCTCCAGAGTTGAGGGTACAATTTTCTGCACCGCCCCCGGCCTCCCCGCCACCCAATTCATTTGGAATATTCAGCTTCTCAAGGCCATACTACACCAACTTCCCCCCTGTTCATGTCTCAGCTGCGGTCGCTCTTTTGCTCAGAGCCTGATGGCATCTTGCCCCTTGCTGATACAAGACGTCCTGTCGACCACTCAGCCGACAGCCTCGGCGGTTAAGTGGGCGCAGCGCTGAAGGCGGCAATTGCGCAGCGAACTGCATACGATTGAGGCCCGCCTCTGGACGGCTACTCCGCACGCAGAAGGGGGACGCAAAGCATTCTGATTCGAGAGTATGTATTTGGAATAGAGGGTTACAGATCAACTACGTAGCACTCGGCTGCCAGAGAAGAAGTTGATATATCGACAATGATAATCAGGCTACGAGGCAGCACCTTGTGTATTTTCCTTAGATCCCCTTTTTATCGCCAACAAAAACTCTGTGGTGTCATTGATCCTGCTCAGCTGGAAGCCATAAGCCAAGTAGCGACTGTGCACACATCAGTTCCCGTCTATCAAAATGTCTCTCGGCCTCATCTTCACTCTGGTAGCATGCGCACCGCGCGTCGCAGCCGATTCCGGCGAAGAATTCTCCAACAACCTCTTTTCAGACTTGGCCCCGTACGTGAAACCAGTCCCCCATCTTGTACAGCGGTACACTAACACCTTCAGGCTACTGGCACTCTTCGGTGAACGGGTCACGATGCAGTTCATGAGCCAATCTATGGGTTGGGCGGATAATATCATTCTTGCCATGGCTCCGATCGGCATCATTACTGTCATTGTTAGCGCCATTCGTGTTGGTGGTCCTTCTTGGTTGAAGGCTCTTGTCGGGAGAGCCAGGGAGAATATCGCCGTCGCAGAAGCAGATTTGATGTCGTCAACTTCTCATGAGGTCTGTGAACTTTGGAACGGTCACCATGTGGTAAGGTGTATGGGGTCGGCTCCCATCTTGGAGTTCATCTGCCTGGTACCTAAGTATGGGGACCGCAAGAAGGTACAGGGAGTTAGGGTTATTAGTCTGGAGGAGGCTCTGGACAGGGGACATGTCAAAAAGATCAGTCAGTAACTCGGCCTGAGCTTATTAATTAATATGCTAACCCGGAACAGAAAAGAGCTTCCCGGATCGCTTCCGACAGATACACGGGCTAGTGACCGAGCACCATAACTACTCAAAGCTCGAGCAGGGCGAATCGAACGACTCATCGTCAGAAATCATTATCGTTCACAACCAGCGCGAAGCATCCCCCAACATCTCACTCAACTGCCACGGTCAGATCTGTCGTGGAGAGCTGTACTTGGTAGCCATCTGTGCAACGCTCCTACAATCTGCTGTTCTGGTTTACTCTGGTTTTGTTGCGTGCCAACTGACAGTGCCCGAGGATGAAGATGTCGTCAAGGGCTATGCATTTCCTTGTACCTTCATCGGCATGCTATTGCTAGTATCAGGACTGCTGATATGTGGCCATGTCGTCGAGTCAAGCACCGAGGAGGACAGATACTGTCCCGCGCAAGGAACGGAAGCGCGGCTCGTGTGGCTGCAGCAACCCAAGACAGTCAGTGACCAAGTGTTTGACTCGTATGCCATATTTCCACGGGATGCACGATCCATCGTTACGACGTCGATTCGGAAAGACAAGGCCAAGTTGAGCCGAGACGAAAGGGACAAACCACCAGACAAAAGCCAGCATCTTAGTAGGGTCCTGGAGACCAAGGCTCTCGTTGGTGCAATCATTAGTCTCTGCGGCTTCATAGTGCAGTTTGTCGGATTGCGAGGAATGCACTGGTCAGTTTCGGTTGCTCAATTGGGAGCAATCCTGATGATGGCGGCCCTGAGAGCTCTGGTTCGCCGAGGTCTCGCAATGCCCCCAGAGGACAAGCTTCTTAATCCTGGATTCGAGCTCGAGTGGTTCGCATTGACTCAGATAGACCCTGGGAAGATTTGGTGGCCATCTTCTGAAGCTGATGCTAAAGAGAGTGAGACTTCCGGGAATTGGAGAGTCGTGACCGCTGGAAGCTCAGATATGCACTCACCGCTATCGAGGGAAACGAAAAGTCCAAGGTCGGAACATTCGAAGCCCAAGTCCAAGGCTCACCAAGCCATGCTTATTCGAAAGGAGCTGCAACTTCAAACAGAGCTGGGACAGTTTGTGGCTTGGCCTGCCGTTGCATCTATCGAAGCCGCTGCCCTCGCGCGGGCCATCGAGATCACTATGGACGCCCTGCTTGGCCTATCACGAGCAGATGTGTGGTCTTGGTCCCTCAAAACGCACTATGTCGACCCAGACGGTCAATCAGAAATGCATTTCAGCTTGCAGAAGGGAGAATTGGAATCGCTCACACGCGAGCTCGAGGCTGCACTTTCATTATGGCTCTTCTCTGTCAACCAATACGAAAGTGACCAGGGGCTACATAAAAGGCACAACCGAATTCCAGGGATATCCATTAGCTCCAAAGGGCCTTTACAAAACCTTAGCCTTCGACTCTTGGGTGGATATGACAAGAGCCTGCATCGAGACCTCGACTGGTGGATGCCCAATGATGCAACCAGAATATTGAGGGTTCAAGAATTCGACTGGGTCAAGAATGCCCAGAATGATGATGCCGATGATACTCAAAAAGTGCTCGATGTGCCAAACCACAGAATAGTCGGCTGCGGTTCCAGAGAGAACTGCACATCTCCAGCACTGCCTGGGCAGGCTCGATATCAGAGTTCACCACTATCCAAACTCCACCTCGATGGCCAGCGAGAGAAGACTGAAACTCTTCCGAGAGCAGATGATTCGCTGAGGGCATACCTAGCTGCAGAATCGTCAGTTCATCTGAAGCTGCTTTATGCCCAAGACATGTTTACAGCTTTCATGTGGTCAGTAGCCAAGACGATGCCGAGTTGTATTCCAGGCAGTTCTGATCTCGTGCACAATGACCAAGGGAAAAAGGGGGAATGGAAATCATTCAGATTGCGCCATGAAGAGCTATCAAGAATGGTTCAAGATATCTCCAACACGGGCCTGGGAAGTCTGGACCAGATCTACCTCAGCGTGATTCCCCCGTTGAGTGCGGAAAACAAGCTTCCAGAAACGAAAAAGATCATTGAGCTGGCCCGAAAACAAGCCAGGCGACCCCAGGAGAAGCAAGACTGGATTCAGGATAGCAAGCCATACCTGTGGCTATTCGAGACGGCCCAGACTTTCCCCAAAGACGCTGCAATCAGTGTGAGGACCATAGCTGCACTTCTGGACTATGTCCATATCATGACACGGGCTCTTGACCTGAGAGAGCCCTTAAGGTGGAGCGAATCTGGTGAGGAGGGTGAAGCCGAAGAGCCTCTGGTGAAGACCAAGATGATAATCGAAGACAAGATCAAAGAATGGCTTGGACCTGGTGAGGACCTCAAAACCCGGACAATTTTTTCATACCTCAGGACACTATGCGAAGAACAAGGTCGCGAGTGGAGATGGGAGACGGAAATAGAGCCTAGAGCTACACCAGAATCAGTCGCGGAATACCCCCAGGCGTTTGGGTTCAGCGAGCTGCACCGCCTCTATCAAAAGCCTGGCCGGCTCATCTCGAGAGAGATCAGGGCATCACTGAATCGAGGCCAGGGCATGGATCAGCAGGACGTCTTCAACTGGACACCGCTCCATTACGCCGCAGCAAAGGGCAACGCCAGTGCTGCCAGGCGACTACTTGAATACGAGGCAGATCTCAACGTCCGAGACCTCGTCGATTGGACGCCTTTACACTACGCCTGCCAGCATGGGAATACCTCAATCGTGGAAGAACTCCTCCTGGCACAGGCAGATCTCAACCTGCGTGGCATAGATGGAGTGACTCCCTTGCACTGTGCAGCAATGAGTGGCTGCATTGATGCGGCCAAATCGTTGATCAAGGCTAAAGCAACTGCAGATGCCACCGACAACGCTGGAAACACATGGCTGCACTGGGCTGCATTCCACGGTCACGCCAAGTTCATGGTAGAGCTGAAGGCTGGGGTGGATATCAACCTGACAAGCCACAACGGAAGAAACCCCCTGCACTTGGCCTCTGCAAAGGGACACGACGCCGTTGTGAGGATCCTCGCCGGCAACGGCGCTGATATTGGGGCTGAGGATGACGCCAACCAGACCCCTCTGCATCTTGCCGCCGCAAACGGACGCGAGGCGGTCGTCGAGGTCCTCGTCGAGAGAGGCGCCAGGATAGACGTGCGAAATAGGAGAGAGGAGACGCCCTTGCATCTTGCGGCTAAACGCGGCCATCGAGCTGTCACGGAATATCTGGAGTCGTGTAGCCGGTAATCTCGACTACCGAAGCCATTAGTTGGTAGAACAGGGACGGACGCGGGCAGGAAGGGAATATGTGAGTGCCATCAATGACAAGTGAAGTGGAAGAAAGACATGCCAAATAGTGGCAATGCTGAATAAGATGAGGAAAACAGTTGAAGGCGAAGGGCTTAGTTTGTCTGTCCACTGATTGATGGACACTGCATGACATGATTTATTTCGTTTAGCATTTCTAGACTTTAGTGTTCGTCATACGGTGGCATATAGATGGGGTCATCTTCTGGATCCGTTTAATCCCGACTTCTTAAATCACTTGACTTGTCAGATCGCTGACTGAAGAACTCTTCAGCGCTCGCAATGTGTACAATGGTATTATCGTGTGTAGCGTGCGTTTCCAGTAGGGCGAGCCGAGCTTTGAGAAGTAGCACTTGCTTGGTGTAGATGATGCAAGATCCTATTGGGACAAGGCCATAAAAATGTAACTGATACTATCTATTGTGCTTATGACTATCCAGTCGGGTTACATGAAGTTCTACTCACCTACCTCAGCTCATCCGAGGACGTAATCCCTAAGATACGAGAGAGTGAGATAGTTACTTGTATCCGGTCATCACTTGCTGCCCGTTGCTGTCCATTCATTCACTGCAACTTTGACCCCCCTGCGGAGAGTATCCGCGAGCGATGATGTGGATGCCTGTGCGCATTGAGGGATGGATCGGCGGTGGTGGCTGTCTTCACTGCAAAACTAACGCCCTCAGAGGTCTGCTCATTTCCGTCGGCTTACCCCCACACCTCTATCCTCGCAGCTCCCATGACAGAGTGCATCAATGAGGGTCAATGTGGTTGTGACGTATCGATCCTCGTGCACGTGAAATTATCCCACTGAACATTGTGACAGATTCGACAGCATCAGAGGCATATTTGATGTGTTTGGGAGGCTTACACCATGCTAAGCAATCTGCATTATCCTCAGTATCATTCGACCTGACTTGATGGCATTCCCAAATTGGCAAATTTCTACAGTTTGTAGCTACACTAATATTAAACACTGCAGGCCTTAGGCTCATGTAGAGACTGGAACATCTTCTCCACAACTAACATTGTGCCGCCTCCGCGGCGTACTGCAACTTCAACCTGCCGGCTTCACTACACTCAGCTACTCGAAAACATACGCAATGCCGACTGGAGGAGCTCTTCGGGAAGCCCAAAGTGGGATTAATACATTCTGCCTTGAGGCATTGGGGAAGGAGAGAAGAGAAGACAAAAAGAGACAGCGGCTGAGGCATGGGTGCAGCCAACGGGTATGTCTTGGGAGAGCCAACCGGGTGACTGACATCTTTGTATTGCGCTTTTTTTGGATTTGGTCACTTGCACTGCCTCTGCATAGCACCTGCACTTCACCCACACCTTCACTGCGTTTGTAACCCCCCTCCAGAGTCCAAGCTATCTCTGCACACTCAAACGCTACTGCCCTGGCAAGATCATGTCATCACTGCGATTTTAGTCGCTCTTAAAGACTCGTCAAGTTGGCCATCGTGGAGTTTTTTCTTCACTGCAATTTTGGCCCCCCTCGAGGATTCGGCCAACAGATGCCACATGGCGTGCGAAGTAAAGCTGACGTAGTTCTGCTTTGAGCTGCAAGGGAAGAGAGAGGAGACAAAAAGAGAGAGACACAGGCGAATAGAAAGAACATAAGACTGCGGCCAAACCCCCAACCTTTTCATTTTTATTTTTCTCCCACCCCTGGCAGGGTCGTTTTCACTGTAATCTCAACTCCCCTCAAGAGTTGACATGTCTCTGTACATGGACGTCTTATACGCAGCAGGACCGGTAGAACTGCTCTGTCGGGTTCGCATCAAATTGCACTGTAATTTTAACCACCCTGAAGAGGACCCTGATGCACTACGGCGCCTGATCTTGATTTTCGCAATGGATCAGGTCTTTGTAACGTGATTCGGCTACGATTTTGTTTGCTCTATCTGTCGACCCCTCGTTACATTCCTTTACATTATCTGAGAAGGCCAAGCAGATACTTATTGTAGACTTTGCTACAAACTAGTCAATCCGAGCACCACTTTAGTTGTAGAAGCTCTTGAAATAGTGCTAACCTACTACATAGTTCACCCCCCTTATTTGAAGCCTATAACGGCTGTGCTCTTTGACAAAGCTAACATCCTGGTAATTGGTTTTTGCCCCAAATTTTCAACTCCTTTAAGTCAAGGAGGGGTGTCCAAAAGGCAAGGGGTCCGTAACCCCCCTCCTTGACTTAATAGGACTACGCTTAGGTCCGGCGGCCGACTCCTAATAACCTTATTTAAGTGCTTAGTTTCGACGGCCGATTTCACTGCAAAATTAACCTCTCCGGACCACGTACAATTGGCGCAAAAAGCTTTGATGCTATCTTCCACGTTATTTCTGATAAATTATTTATTTTCTTTCTATCCCGTCTTTCACTTGACTGTCTTTGAGCGCGGGCTTCGGCATGGCCTTATCACTATGATAGGTTATTTTATTGACTCCGATGTCTCGAAGCCAATCGTGGGACCAGATAGTTGAGAACATACGCAACCTGGCCGTCTCAAGTTGCCCGTAAGACGGATGTGATAATGCTAAGCAATTGAATGCTCATCCACAAACCTTGGTGTGAGGGTTTCGGCTGCTGTAGAGAACACGAAGCAAGCAGACGCTCTTACTGCCCACTCGCTTCTTGATTTTAGACTTCTACTCCGCAGGGAGCTTAAATTCTCTAATTCTGCCGGTTTCATAGATCCTGATGGTTATACATCCAAGCCTTTCGTCCGGCCTGGGTCAACCTTCATCGCATATGTGATACTTGAGAGTGAAACCCGTTCCATCCGGACACAGTTACTCTTCGCATTGATCGAGATATCTATCTGACTTACTTCACTGGGCCACAATATACTTTGAGATTGGGTATGATAGTTTGGGCCAGAAGCCTTTGTTGAAATGGCTGGAAGCAGGAAGTTTATTGTGTACTGGAGGACGATCTCGATAGCGAATTTGACCATCAGGGTTTTAAGACGTTCAATCTTTTCTCCGCCATCAAGGGGGCCTCTTGCCAACTGGGCCAAGAAACGAAACAGCATTAATAAACTTCATAGAAGATGGCGATACAATTAATATCACGCAAACTACGGACCATCTCTGTATCCTCGAGACGAACTTTGTATGCCACTTCATTCCGCTTCAGGGTACCGTATCAACTCAGCAAGCTGGGTAGAGCCTGTGGGTCTAGTTATGTCTGTCTTATGGCATTCTATAGGCTCACCCGCAGCTAAGGATCTCAAGTGCCTTTGACCAACCAATCTTAAGCATTAGGACAGGGTTATGTTGACCCATAGGCTTTACCCAACTTGCTGAGTTTATACGGTATTTCCGAACTATACTGCTACCTGGCACCGGTGCTCGTATCTGATCCGTCATGCTCTGCATTAAGTCGCCATGGAATCTCTGCCCTCTAAAGAGTTCGCCTCCGGTGGTATCCCCACAGAGCTCTGATTCTTCATTATTCCAACTAGTGAACTTTACCTGAAATACTATAAATGATGTATATCGGGACGCAAGATTACCAGATGAATCGCTAGAAGATGAACCGTTGGATACCTTGGTGAACAACTTTTCTTATTAGTAGCCCTATAGAACCAGATTTAGAAACTGCCGCTGAGATGTGAATGGCTGCCGTGTGCACACTATCGATGGAATCGAGGTTAGGTCAAGCCCATATGGATCAGTAATGACAGTAAAATAGAGGATCTAGATACTAAGAATAGAGGGGAGCGGCTCCAGGAGGCATTTAACGATGCACCCCGTGAGCCACGGCACGTCTTTGCGGATCCGCTCGAGTGCCCAAGGGTTGCCCTGAGGTATTAGCAAGAAGAGACATGGCACGAGAATCCATAGGGCTGAGACGTCCGAAGAACGATGCTTGATTCCTAGTGGGCCGCCTAAAGAGAGAATGAGCACAGGCCCGGAAGAGTTTTTACTCATCTCATGTATAAGAACGGCGTGATCTGCCTCAAGGATCTTGGCACCCCAGGTCGGGAAAAAACCGCGTGAGCCAGGATGAGAATCCTTGTTGTGTTTCTCCAGCTTGGAGCATCATGAGAGCATCACCAGGTGGAGTGGCTTTTGACCGCAATTCCTGCCAACCTCAAGTCATAATCAGGAATACACAATGTCGGGGTAAACTCGTTTCTGATTGACTCCCGGCCAAGTGGAACAAGAGATGGAGTTCCCTCTCTCGCTTCTATGATGATCCGCTGATCATCACTTCCTGCACAACCTCCAAATCCGGGGTAGCGCGACAGGGTTTCTATGCCTTCGGGTTGATGAGGCCCGAGACATCAAACCAATGAACCGAGAGAGTGGGGAACGAATGGCTCTTTGGCAGCGGTTTTCCTCGTTCAATGGCTGAAGGGATGGAGATAACTCGGAAGTGTCTTGGTGCTCATCGGCCGGTTAAATGGGAGGCCCGTTCGCTGGGGTGGGAGATGGCTGCAGCTTGAGGCGGCTATATAAGGGAACTGATTAGCCTTACATGTGTGTGTGTTGCTTTGTCACCTTGCACTGTAGCATTTAAGCATCAACATATTGTAGAATTGTTCCTGACATGGGTAAATCATCCGAGAAGAAGCCCTTCTTTGGGTTCAGGGGAGGATGGCTTACATTCTGGATTACTGTAAGTTGGTAGTTATGGTTGGCTGTGTTGTGTTGCTAACCACTCCCAGGTGGCGTGTGCTACGGATATGACGCTGTTTGGCTACGACCAAGGCGTTTTTAGTAGGTTGCCCTGCTGTATACTCGTAAAGACACCTAGGACTAACAACAAGTGCGTATAGGCGGTGTTGTCGTCACTCAGGACTTCCTAAAGCTTCACAACCTTGAAGGACCTTCCAAGACCAACCTCCTTGCCACCGTCACGGCAATCTACGACATTGGTTGCTTCGTGGGCGCTGTCATTGCTTTTACTGTTGGCGAGCGTCTTGGAAGAAAGAAGGCCATCCTATTGGGCACTCTCATCATGTCTATCGGCACCATCATCAAGTGCACCTCCTACAGCCTTTCTCAGATGATTGCCGGACGTATCGTATTGGGGCAAGTAACATGTTCCGTAACCAGGCATCGCACGATACTAACAAGTCTTCTTAGCATCGGAAATGGCATCAACACTGCTACAGCTCCCATCTGGCAGACTGAGACTGCCCAGGCCAAGTGGCGTGGCAAACTCGTCATTCTCGAGATGGCCATGAACATCGCCGGCTTCTCCCTCGTCAACTGGATCAACTATGGCTTGTCCTTTGTTGAAGGCTCAGTGGCCTGGCGATTCCCTCTTGCCTTTCAGTTTGTCTTCATCTTCATTCTATTCGCCACTGTTCCGTGGCTTCCCGAGTCTCCTCGGTAAGTCATCTTCTTACGCTCCGTAACAAAGACTGACTATGGTATCCAGTTGGCTCATCGCCCACGGCCGTACTGAAGAAGCCGTGTTCATTCTCGCATGTATCGAGAACAAAGACACCAACGACCCCATCGTCACTGCTCAACTCCATGAGATCCAGTTTAGTGTCGACTACGAACGCGAGCACTCTGTCAAGTGGATCGACATCTTAACCCGTCGCAACAAGGATCAGGCAAACACCAAGCCTCTCCGCCGTCTCCTCCTCGGCGCCAACACGCAGCTGATGCAGCAGTTTGAGGGAATCAATATTATGAGCTACTACATGCCCACCGTCCTCATCAACTCGGTCGGTCTTTCGGAGAAGATGGCACGTCTACTATCCGCCTGCAACTCTGTGTCTTACCTCGTCTTTTCATCCGCTGCTGTGCTGCTGGTGGAGAGATGGGGTCGAAGAGGACTCATGCTTCTGTCTACTGCAGGCCAGTTGCTCTCGTTCCTTGTTATCACCATCCTGCTACGTTACGCGGTTGGAGACAACAAGGAAAAGTTTGGGTCTGCTTCAGTTGCCTTCTTTTTCCTCTTTTTCATCTCGTTTGGGCTAGGCATGCTGGGTGTGCCCTGGCTGTATCCCACCGAGATTAATTCGTTGCCAATGCGAACGAAGGGTGCGGCTTTTGCAACAGGAACGAACTGGTGAGTTGATGTCCTCGTTAACAGCATCTGCTAATTGTTTAGGATCACAAACTTCATCGTCGTCCAGGTCACTCCCATCGGCATCCAGAACCTCGGCTGGCGCTTCTGGATCGTGTGGACAGTCACAAACGCCTTCTTCCTCCCCGTCATCTACTTTTTATACCCAGAGACTTGTAAGATTACCTCACACATTCCCCGAGAAGACTCGATTCTGACTCTTGTAGCAAACCGAAAGCTCGAGGACATGGACGCCTACTTCCGCCAGGACCCCTCACTCATCGTCATCAAGGACAAGGATGCCGTCGCTGCCAAGAGACCCCTCAAGTACGTCCAGCAGGAGGAAGAAGATATCCGGCGCGAGCGGGGTAGTATCGAGCCCGTGGGCGGTGAGGAAAAGATCCTCTGAAGATCTCTGCTTGCGTCTCGTCACTCATCAAAGAGCATCATGTCATGCCGCAAGAACCATTAGCTCCGCCCATGCATTCTCTATCAGCTCTAGTTTCAGTTACTCTATACCCGTGCAAGTCAGCATCTGAGCCCACATTCAGCCCAGTACCAGACTCCCTTCGTTGTAACAATCCAATATCCAGCTCGCTATTATATCATCACTCTTTGGCCGCAAGACCATATGCCAAGATGCAAACTTGCCAAGATTCCACATGGAAGAGCACATAAAAAAACATCACTCATGTTGCCACGGAAGAGCTCGCCATGGCCTGACTTCCTAGCGACCGCTCACTGCCCGTGCCTGTGTCCAGGCCCATTAAACCCTCACTGAGCTTCTTGGTCACCACATCTGGGTCCGGCTCGTCTCTTCCGACAAAGGTCCAGCTCTCCTCTGTATCGTCGTCTTCACCTGAGTCGGGCTGCGCGTTCTTACCCGCCTTGCGCTTGATGAGGCTCCTGGCGTACTCGAGATCGCGGTAGATGCACTGAATAGCGCTCTCAACACCCTTCTCCTACTAACTGTTAGTAAACAGAAACACTAAAGGGAAACGGATCGACATACACTGCGAATATGCTCGCCAAGGACGCGGGCCTTGACGATCATGCGTTCGTTCCGAGTCACCTCCCAAAGTGCCCGGCCGAAGCTATTGGTTCCCCATTTCTTGACCCAAACTCCAACACCAAGATCTTCTACTCTGCTGGCAAAGAAGAATTGATCTCCAAAGAATGGCCGGATGATTGTGGGAATACCCGCCCGCAAGCTGGCGCCCGTTGTACCGGAACCACCGTGGTGTGCAGCAGCGTCGATTTGTCGGAAAAGCCAGTCGTGTGGTGCTGATTTGATGACGTGGATCTCTGGGGGCATGGGTGGCTCTTCAGGTCGCGGCTTGGATGGGTCAGCTTTGGGTGAGATGCGATCCGACCAGCCCTTGGAGAGAATGCATCGCACATCCGCCTTATGGACGGCATCAATCACTTCTTGCGTCATCTTGGCAGGATCGTTGACAATGATGGATCCGAAGCCAACATAGACCAGCTTCTTCCCGTCGCTTCTTGCCTTGTCGATAAAGTCCTGTAGCTCTTGCGGCGGTGTCCATTCTTCACCACCCTCATCCAAGAACCAGTACCCAGTAACCCTAATCCAGTCGGAAAAGTCCAGAGGTGGGGCGACAACGCTTGGGCTGAAGTTGTACAGGAACGGTACCTTGTTGGGCTGCATCTTCTCGAGGCTCGTGTTCGGCAGGCCAAGGGTCTTGTTCCTCCATCGGTTCACTTGGTACGCCGTGGCCTTCCAGAAGATGTTGTCAAACATGATGTAGGTCATGTAGTTGTAGGCTCCTCCCATCTTGTGTTCAGGCATAATGAAGGCATGAGGGTACGCCCTCGTCCGTGTCCAGGGCATCGTGAAAGCTCTAAAGTACGGGATACCCAGCTTCTCTGCGATGTGGATGCCTGCCATGGCTGATGGAGACTCAATGAGCAGCTCAGATCCCTCGCAAGCGGTCCAGGCTGAGTCAAGAAGGTCATCAAGCCACCCTCGGAATGTCGAGTTTGCCTCGCGCAGGAAAGACCAGGTGAATGTTCCGTTCTCGATGCAAAGGCGCATCAGTTCACCAGGGTCACCCTCGACTCGGGCGAATTCGATTCCATGGGACTCGATCCAACCTTGGAATTCGGCGTGGGTAGCGATTCGGGGCTTGTGGCCCTCAGCGAGCAGTGCCTTGCAGAGTGCGATGTAGGGCTGCACGTCACCTCGGGAACCAATTGTTAAGCAGGTAATTTTCATCGAGTTCTGTGGCTTGAAGGCGAGGGCCGACGAGTTGGGGTCGTCAAACAGGATGGTGGGAGCATTGGAAACTCCAGATGTTGTGTGAGGTAATTCCAGCTCGTGATCTGCGAACTCGTCCTGCCGAGCCTCTTTTAGAGCATCGCGCTCTGCAATGGCAGCATCCTCGTCCTCTTGTTCCTCCTGATCCAGTATTCCGGACTTTTCGAGGTACCGGCTCGTCTCAATCATCTGGTGCAACGTGACTGCGCAGTCGTCCCGGACTTCTGATTGCCTAAACTCAAAGAAGAGCTCTTCGTGACCGCGGATAACAACCACAAGGCCCGTGTAGCCAAACCGGAAGCCCTTTTCTTTATGGACGTTCTCGATATCCTTCAGAGGCAGGATAAGTTTCGTTCTTGTTCCCGGGATCATGCTTCGGAAGCAGAATGAACGGTCGCTGATGTAGAACTTTCCGTACAAAGGCAAGACTCTAAAGATGTACCCAAAGTACGTCGCCAAAAGCTTCTCCGATTCAGGGAGGGCGAAATGCGCACGGAAACGATCCATCATGTTCTGGATCTTGCCGTCCGTCTCCAAGTCGACATCGTCATCGTCGGGTCGAAGTGCAGACGGCTCATCATAGTGTCGGTGGCCGCCCTTCCACATTCCGTGCACTTTCTCGACATAGCCCATGGATTCGGTGGCAAACAGAGAGCCCATGCCCCGAGTAGTCTTGCTCAGATATTCGGCAAACGCGTTGGCTCGCTGCAGAGGATATGCCCCCATCTTGGTGATGCTCTGCAGTGTAGGAGTCGCTGCTCGCTGGGAGTCTAGTCCCTCCTCTTGCTTGTCGGTCAAGGAGCCAGTGGTAGCAGCGTGAACGATAGGACGGTGCGGTAGGTTGGTACTCGAGTTACGGGGTGTCTGTTTGTCTGGTGACTCCCGCTTTCTGCTGGCGGACGCCGACCGTCGCATGGTCGGGCTGTGAAAGACTTCACTTCCTCTAAGAATCTGGCTCGCAGATGCATCCTCAAAGGAAGACGGAGAAAGGGTTGAGATGCTTGGATCTTCGGTCGACGACTGAAGGAATGACTCCCCCGAGTCTTGCGCTTGCTTTGGAGTGGAGGTACCGTCCCGGCGTTTGCGGCTCATTGACCTTGTTCCGCTGAAGCTCCTCCGCGGGCTGTGCTCTCTCAAAGGGCTCGAGATGTCCATGCTCTTGCGCCCGAGTTGTCTGAAGGCATCGAAGCTTGATCGTGGCACATCAACGCTTCCACGAGGGCTTAGCTGGCTGGGAGAATGAGGTGACATTGGCGACATGGGGGACAAGGTCGCTTTGACTGTGTCAGGGAGCCTCGTAGTTCGCAGCTTGTCAACATGCAGGCTCTGTCTGTTTGCTGCCATGGATGTTCGGGTTGAGGGAGGCTGCGAGACCTCCTGCTCATCGCGACTAGATAGCACTTTCTCACCAGATCGGCCACCTGAAGACGCATCCTCAATGAGAATCTTGAGGACGTTGATGGCTTCCTTGCCAAAGCTGAAGAAGGAAAAGAAGTACTACAATGGTTAGCTATCGATAGTAATAAAAATCATGGAGACTGCCTACCTCATCAATGGCGTATGTTTCATCATTATCAATGACCCGGATCTTACACGTGTCGGCAAACTGGATCATTTGTGTGTCTTCGATATCGATCACGTTCGTGATCGGCAACGAAATCTTGACGCTGTCCCCATCGTTGTGGCTTCGGAAGATGACACGCTGTAGGCTCTTAACCCACTCCTTCGCACTTGGCGCGCTGTCGGCTCTGAAGTTGTATGTTCGGTGATGAGTGACAACATCAAAGTGGAGTCCTTCCTTGTCCTTATCGGTGATGTTGGCCGAGATGCCGTATCGCAGATCGATCTGACCATGGGGGAAGTAGAGGTCTGTCGAATCGCGGTAGTATGCCAGAACGTCGCCCTTGAGTCGGAACCAATATCTATTATACTTGGGATTTCGCTTGCCGCTTTTCGAGAGGTATCCGGACTTGACCGCTTCGTGCTATAAGTCGTGTCAGCGTTATACTCTAAGAAACCGCCAAAGCGAAGAAGCATACCGCTTTCTTGGGAAGATATGCGTAGAAGCAGATATGTTTGGAAGTTATATACATGTATCCTTGGAGCAAGACACTCTGCAACAACCAACAAGGGTATTCTATTGAGATGTTAGCGATACGGATAGCCCATAGGTAGGAAGCGGTGGGAAATGGCGTACCTTCAATGACCTGCTCAGGTTCTGTGAACTCGAAGATCTCCATCAACTTTTTAGCTAGTGGAGGAAGCTCCTGGCCATCGCTGGACCGGCTAACATCAGATGATAGCCTGTCCAGATCGAAGCTCGGTCGGCTCGACATCTCTGCTTTGGCCTCCAACATCCGGCTCATTACAGGGGCCTGGCGGCCGTGGCTGTCGTGGCGAGTGATGGAAAGAGCAGGTGGTTGCGAAAGACTGCTGTGACTTGCGTCGCTCGACTCGTCGGCCACCTCGGCAGGGGCAGATAAACGACTGGAGTGGCGTTTAGACTTTGAACGAAGCTTGGGCAATGCAGGAAGAGACCGCAAAAGCTTGTGCTCTGAGAGTTTCCTCCTGCGGTGCCTCTTGTCTTTGCCTGGTGCCTTTAACACAGACGTCTGTGAGACATCTGCAGGCTGCCCGTCATGGTCCTTAGACTCTTGTCCTTCCTCCTCATCGCTGCTGATGCCATCGAACCGATCGTTGAAGTCGACGCGCGAGCCGGCGGCAGCGATTAGACCAAAGATACTCTGGTTCATGTTCATGAACATGGGCGGGCCCTGTGTTGGGACATCTTCCTCTTCCACCGAGTCATCGCTCTCTCGTAGAGGTTCGGGAAACACGGTCGCCGACAGGTCCTCACGCCGCTTCTTGTGAAGCTTCCTACCCACACGCTTCTTGACATCGGTGTCGCTGGCGCTGGCGTGGAGAGGAGCGGCATCAGACTGAGAGGCCATGATGTGTGAACGTTCGGGTGGAGCGGGGCGACGAATCGACGAGGCGCAAGCGACCGCCTTAGCAGCGGTTAATGGAAAGGGGTCGAGTTGTCGCGGATGGCTTCGGTCGTCTCGTCGGGGGCAAACGGGGAGGGATGGAGCGATTCTAACTTGAATGCAGAGGCAATATTGAAGGTTATGGTACCCGTGAAGTTGCAGCGACGCACCCGGTTTGCGCCGCAAGCAGCCAAGTCTCAGCTATCGCGAAGAAACAATAGGACTCGAGGTTGGTGCTGGTCCACTGGCGTCAATCCCGGGGGACTGCAGCCTGGAGGACTAAGAATACTCGCGCAAGCACGGGAATAAGACCGAGCGGAAGCGACGGAGTCGAGAGGCGCTGTAACGGGAACGGGCGTGAAGAGAGAAGAGAAAGATCGAGGTTGGTGATGGTCCAAAGAAGTCGCATGGGCTGGAGCGGATAAGACATGGCATTTCCCGATCTGGAAGGAACCTGACCCTTGAGTGACCACACCTCGGGGCCGTGGCAGGCTTCAGTGACAGACTGTTAGGCAACTCTGCGAGTCCGCGGGCCTATGCGCCTGAAGCTCCAGCGGGGTTTTAGTGGGTGTCATAGTGGATCTCAGCGAGTTTAGCGGCGGAGTGTTCTGTAGCGGTAGTCGCAGCCCCCTGCAGACCGAGGAGCGTGCTCGACAAGGGTGGTCTCTCATTGGCCATTCCGTTATCGATAACTAAATGACGCCAGTGGGGTAGGCGTTTTGAGGCCGTGAACCGATCACATGCCAGGACCTTGGTGGTCAAGTGTCAGAGAACGGATGATGGAAAAGGTGGCCAGGACCCGGGACATGCTGACCATACAGTCTGTTGGTATTGGAACAGGAGCGATCACCTGTTGCTTGCCATTCTGTCATATTGAGAGCGCGTGGGATAGCTCGGCTGTGCCTGGTTTGAGAACGCCGCTGATGCCGCTGCCGTCCCTTGGGTAAGGTATGCTCATGATTAAAGTGCACGGCGAGATGCGAGATGGACTGCACGTGGGAGATAAGTCATGACCAGACTCAGCCCCAAATCTACGTCTTCATTGAAGTGTTCCTAGACAAAGGTGCTTGGCACAGATGGCCCCGAACGCATGTCTCGGTCTCGCATTCTATGTCGCTCTCGCGTTTTACTACCTAGTATTGTAAACGCGTATACAGTTTTCCGCCGTTGCCGGCTGCGTGCAATCCATGTCCACCCAGCGCCCCTAAGCAAAGTTGTATCCCTCGCGTTCCGAACCCTGTCAACCAAAAAACTCCCGCTCAAATAGCCAGTGTAGAGTAACAAATCTGTACAATATCCCTCAAGTTCGAACCTCACGCCACTTATTGCCAAAGACAGAGCTTCCCGCTTGCTGTGGCGCCAGCGACCCAGTCAAGTGTAGGGTGGAAGTGCGCGACTGCGGGAACGGCTGAGATTCCATCGCCGCCAAGTTGAGCCAACTGGCTACCATCAGAAGCAAAGACATCGACGAACCGGTTCATGTTGCCAATAACAAATTTCTGAATGCCGTCGTGTGGCCGCTTTTGCCACTGAGGCTTTAGGATTGTAACCCATCGCCCCGTCTGGTTGTTATGAGGCACCTTGTGCGCAGGTTCCATGACCTTGGCGCTAAGATCATGACCGGGCTTCCATGACCCAGCATCCGCGAAGTTGTAAATCTTAATCGTATCGTCGTAGGATGAGGTGGCGATGTGACCGCCAGCACTCCATGATGCATGCGACACAGAGAGCCGTGAATCGTGCTCACCGAGAAGCGCAGGGTTTCGTAAATCGCCCTTTCCACTAATCTTTCGCAGGTCCCAGACCTTCAATGTCCGGTCCAACGATGCAGTTGCCAGGAGGTGTGGCTGCAGAGGATGGAGAGAGAAGCCACCGATTTTCTGCTCAGAAAGTGTCCAAATCTCAGCGTCGTCGGACGTCCTCATGTCATAGCGCCCGACACCACCGTCAAGGGTTGAGAAAAAGAGGAGGTTTGGTTCAGAGTCAGCCATGTCGAGAGCCGAGATGGGCAGCTCTTCATTGGTATCCGCCGGTGCCCATACTTGTACGGATGTTTCTTTGTCAAGGTCCAGCTTCCGTATCGACGAGTCATACGAAGATGTATATACAGAGCTCGACTCGTGTTGTGAGAACACAAAAGAAGTGATCGTGCGACTGTGAGTCTTGAACGCAGAGATGACTGGGTCGGGGATTTCTGTGTCTTCATCGTCATCGTCGACGTCAGGTGTGGTCTGGGAGGCATCGAAGACTCCCATTGCGCCCTCTTTATCACCCGCAAAGATGATGGGTTTCGTCTCGGTCGGGTGAAAGCCAAGAGCATAAGCTCTCTGAGGCGTGATCTTGATGTCTGAAATGCAACATTAGCAACATCTCGTGGACTGTTCACGGTGTACCTTACCATTGGGTTGCCATTGCTCATAAAGCCCAAGCTTCCCCATGCGCGACCTCAACTCTTTGAGGCCCTTATCCGTGGTCTCTTTGACATCCTCCTCCGTAAACGTTCGCACACCGGGCTGCGCGCCACGGACAAGCCCCTTAAGACCGCCCGTGCCAGCCTCCCACTTGCGGCCCTCGACGGCAATGTCGCCGAGATTCAGGTCGCCATTGACCCTTAATTTCTTCGCTTTGGCCTGTTCCGCAGCAACCTCGGCTTCCACCTCGAGCTTTCTTTTCAGCGTTTCGCTATCCGCCTCGAGTCCAGCGAGGCGAGAACTCTGGCGCGTGGGACGAGCAGGTTCTCTTCTGGCAGGAGGAGCACGCGTCTTTGCTCGCGATGGGGTTGATCTCTTCGGTGGGGGCGTGGGCGCGATCTTTTTGGCGACAACGGACGCGTCGTTCAGGATCCTCTGATTTGCGGCGATGTTCTCGAGCCGCCGCCGCTCGAAGGCGCTCATTGGAGCACCATCCTTCTGCGCGGGCATGTTGGAGCGAACTTGTTGTAGAAGTTGGAGAATGAATCGCAGATTTGAATCGCTCGCAAACTTCGGGGAGAGAACGATGAGCTCAGATAGAGTCAATGGAACATTGGGCGACTAATTCTCACCGGAAGAAATGGAGGGGGAAGATTCTTGATGCTGGCGTGCAAGGCAGCCAAAGCGCGACTGGTTTAATTGCTTTTCGGCGCGAGGTCACGTGCCAAGGATTTGAAGGCGCGTTTAATTCCGGTCTTTAGCCGATGTGCAACTCATGAATTTTTAGTGACTTTAAGATTTCATGTGAAGAAACCAAGAAGTAAAGCGATCTTGGATCGCCAGATCGAAAAATGTCGCGAAATTTACTTCCGTTCTTGTACCAGACACGGACGCTACGATATGCTTGTCGGCGTCCCACAACCATTCTTTTCATTCAAAAAGCCGGCGTTTCCACACGTCCCAAGCAAGCAACTCCCCGGAGACCCGACAATTCCATCCCCTTTGAATGGGATGGCGAGGAAGATGCCGCCGCTCACGATGGTTCGGAGGAGCAAGGAACTTTGACGCCATCGGAGACCGAAATTTTCAAAAGCATTTTTGACGACATTTCTCAGGGACAATTGCCCAAGTCCAGGAAGCGAACTCAACCCGCCGAAGAACTGGCGGATGGGAAAACACAAGAGCCAGCACAATCGTCGGGAGACCAGCGTCAGGGGAATACGCTCGTCGAACAGGCCCGTGACTCCGGGTCTTCAGTTGAGTTCCTACAGCGCTATCCGGCCTCGTTGCAACGTGCCGCCAAGGCTGCCCTGGGCAAGTTTAACCTTGCGCCCCCCCGTCCCAAGCTTCGCGACATGGCCGAGCTAGACAAGGTGGAAGCGAAACAGAAGGCACTGGCAGCGGACTATGAGAAACGCAGAGAGAAAAAGAAGTTGCAGGTTGAAGAGAGAATGAAGGCCTGCAAAACAGATGCTCAGCTGTGGAAGGTGATGGAAAAGGATGTCTTCTCTTTGCCAGAAGGGCTTGGGATCTTCGAGGATGGAATAAAAGACCCCAGGGTTGCGTCGGAAACGGCTGCGGAGGATTTCAAAGAGCAGAAACGGATAAAGGAAGCGAAGAAGAAGGAGAAGAAGCAGCAGCGGTTGGAGAGGAACAGAAAGAGGAGGGAGGAGGGTGAGAAGAAGAGGAGGGAGCAGAGAAAGGCATTGGGGATAGGGGAAGAGGAGGAGGCCATACTAGAAGCCGATCCAGCCGAACCCCGCAAGAAAAAGAGGCTTATAATGGATATTCATGGACCTCTCTACCCCCATTTCCTCCTCACCGGCCTCGAGCTTTTCGACACGGCATTCCCGAAACCCTCGCTTCTCGCCCTGAGCATCCTTCCTCGGATTAAGGAGAACGGCCTCCCTTCCTACGTCCTTGGCGTATCGACTCCGTTCTTCGTCAAGCTCGCCGAGATTCACTGGAGGCGGTTTGGCGACTGTAGAGCCGCCCTGGATACTCTTGATGAGATGAAGAAGATGGGGTTGCATCTGAATGAAGACGTGGGGACGCTCGTTGACGAGATGGCCAGCCATATTCACAGCTGTACTTGGGGCGCCCAGGGGCCGTTCGTAATGGCTATGATGGAGGTGCCGCCTTACCAAGGTACCCTTACTAGACGACTGGAGCGCCTGAAGGCTGCTGTTGAACACTCGACACAACAACCGGACGGGCAGCCTTGGGTGGAAACAAATGTACGACTATAAGGAGATTGCTGTATGATTAGTGTACCGCTGCCCCAGTGTTAGAGGCCGGGTAGGAATTGCGGGTGTACAATACGGATACCAGGAATCTGGTCAAAATGTCCTCTTTAGAACTATAGAAGGTTGGGATAAAAGTGTAATCAACTCATTCTGTTGAGCCCCTGAATCTATGTCTAATTTGCAGTCCCGTCGGGGTCAAGAGCATCCCTATGACGTCTAAATAAACAACCATAGTGCAAGGTAATCCTCAACCAAGTTCAGAATAGGAGCGTGACTCCGATTAGTTTTGTTAGTTAACGAGTTACTATGGCTTGTTCATATGAGCTTGACTTCCAAAAGTCGCTCTCAGTCTATGAAGCAGGTCAAAAGGCCACACACAACGCTGGGGTTTCTGAAATAATGGTTTGATTAGTGTACTGGGAAGCTTGAAGGCTTCTATGCCATGATCGTTCATGGCGTTGCCTGGCCTTTGGGGTGACGGTGGTTTGTCTAGGTTAGGCAGGCGGGAATTACTGAGAGCGCTCATGTTGGAACACATTTGGGTAAACGTGGGATTTCTCTCAGCTGCAGGTCAAGATGAGCGATCATTGTCAATGAAACGCTCTCAAGATGTCTAGCACACTGGTGAAATTGATTTCACGAAGACATGAAGAGCTAAAAAAGAAATTGTGAGAATTTTCTGCATGGAATTTATGACGCTTGGGATGAAACCGTTCACCACTTCCACGGATGCTGCCAGCGGATAGCAGAGGCATGTTGGCAAAAATAAAAAAATGGGAAGGGTGGTCTCCGATAATAATGAAATAGTAAAAAATGCAAAAAGAATGGCCTGTCTGTGACAGGTGGCTGGATCTCTCCCGCCGGGAATTGAACCCGGGTCTCGTCACCAAATGGGGGGTTCACAGAGTAAGAGGTTTTCTAAATGTAATATTTATTGATAACTTATATAAGACTTAAAGGGTACTCACTCTCATGTCTTAATCTTGATAGTGACAAGCTTGCATACTGACCACTATACTACGGAAGATGCCCAAGTGTTGATCACTTGGTGTAGTGGGGGGCTGTGGTTAGGCTTCCAAATTTTGAACCTATATAGGTCGCACTCCACCACGGAGAGCTAGTTTGGCAAATACCTCTGACTGGTTTTCTTTCTACACAACTCGACAGTATTTATCAACGTTTCGTTATTTCAGAAATCCTCCTTATTTTGTTACATAGAGGCTCACGACATGAGACATCTGAACTGTTTCTATTCAATGATCCGGTGTTCAGTTTTGTCTTGTAGCGCCTGGGTGACTCTTCTCCCTCCACGGCGCCCCATCAATCTTTGTTAGGCGCGATGTCCTTTTCGTGGTAATTGCCTCGTTTACTTGGCGCAATTCTTCCACCGGATCAGCTGCAGGGTGCCTGCCTTCTCGGAAACCTGATCCGGCGACATACCTACGGTAATAGAAGCCGAAAGTGGGACTCATGCGGTAACTCGGTTTATGAGCCTGTTGACGATGCAAGCGGCCAAAAATTTGTTCTACATATGGGCCGTTTAACAGATTGGCACACCACCCGCAAGTCTAGTCGTGAATAGGCCACCTGCACTTTTGGGGATGGGACCTTTTACTTGCTCTATCAAGCATGATGTGAACAGGGGGATGACCCATTGCCTATGTCTCGTGAAACTGGAGCCTGATGTCTGTAAATAACTAGGCACCTACACGTTCTTGTGATTAAATAATTTAGATCGATCTAGATAGATATTGTGCTAATCAGAACCTTCACATAGTTCTCTGATCTGCTTAGTACTAAGCATTCACAAGATATTCATCACACAAACCCTTCAACTCCAGGCTCGAAACCTTCAGAACGCAGCTTAGAATAATTCTGCCAGATGAGACCACCCAACATGTAAATGACGAATAGCATTTTTGATTAGTCGGTTGGCCCTCTCCATAGCCGTATGGTGTGCAGCCCGTGGGTCTCGTCTCCTCCGCCCGAAAACTGGTCGGGGCTCGGATCCGTTCCCGGCGGTGTCAGCTATTTCAGACCGAAGATGGGTGTTCTCCTCTCATCCTTTGGCGAGGGTTCATAATTGAAAAATTTGTTCTGGTTGATTGAACTTTTCAGGATGGCTGTTGAACTTGCTCCTGTTGCGTCCGCTCAGCCTCCGATCCACGAGGAGAGCGGCGAAGATGGGGAATCTCTTGTCCAGGCCCTCCCGCCCGCAGACAGAGGGCTTGAGGCATGGAAATTCTTGTTCGGAATTTTTACCATTGAAGCAGTTCTTTGGGGTATGGATTTTCACTGCACCCTGGTGATGCTATCTCACTGACGCCGCAACAGGCTTCCCGCTTTCATATGGTGTTTTTCAAGACTACTACTCCAAGCGGCCCGAGTTTGAAGGCGACTCCAACCTTGCAGTCATCGGAACAGTATCGACCAGTACCTATTTCCTAGGAGCTCCTATCGCCACACCACTGGTCAAACGGTTCCAACGTTGGCAGCGCCATATGATCGTGGCCGGATGGGCTGGGTGTATCGTCTCGCTTGTCGCTGCGTCTTTCATGACTAGCGTCAATGGCCTTATTGCGACCCAGGGCGTCTTGTACGGAGTCAGCTTCATTCTGCTATACTTTCCGCTGCTAAGTATGCTGAATGAATGGTTCGTCAAGCGCCGTGGAGTCGCGTATGGTGTCATGTCTGCTGGCAGTGGTGTTAGTGGTGTTGGCTATCCGTTTCTCCTCGAGGCGCTGCTGTCGAAGTACGGATATCAGACAACCCTCCGAGCGGTGGCTATCTCGGAGCTTGTATTAGGCGCCCCTGTCTTGTTCATGCTTAAGCCCAGACTTCCACCGTCGCACCGTGGGGCGTTGCGTATGTTCGACTTTAGCTTTGCGAAACAGCCGTTGTTCTGGTGCTTTGCGATATCCAACCTGATACAGGGTTTTGGGTATTACATCCCGGCACTCTACCTACCTACCTACGCCTCTCTCCTCGGCATCTCTGGAACTCTGGGCGCTCTGATCCTTTCTGCCCAGAATTTGGCCATTGTCGTCAGCCAGGTTCTCTTTGGATTCCTCACCGACCGAACCAACAACATTCTACTACTGGTTTTCATCTCATCATTTGTTTCAGCAGTGGCTTCATTCACACTCTGGGGCTTTGCTCATTCCTTCGTCACGTTACTCATGTTCGCTCTCCTCTTTGGCTTGTTTGCGGGCGCTTTCCCCGTCTTTTGGGCCAAGTTTGGCTCCATGCTCTCCGACGATCCGGCGCATGTCTACAGCATGATGGCCTTTGGTAAGGGTATCGGTAACCTGGCGACCGGTCCTGTCACAGCTACGCTACTAACTCGGCCTGTGAGTTCTGGCTACGGCATTGGGAAGTTTGAGCCTGTTATTATCTTTCTGGGATCGTTTATGTTCTGCTCCTCTCTAGCTATCTTCTGCTGGCCGCTTCAGCGTCACGCCAGGTAGAATGGAGACTATTTGTAATGAAATGAAGTAAAAAGGCTTGAGTACAAAACCATTTTGCGGGATTGGAAAAGCGTTTGGGCTTTCCTGGGTAGAGAGCCCAGAAGAAGTCATAAAAGGGGTGACCGTTTGGATATGGCAACCCTATGTTCGCCTTCCAAGGCACCGCTCATTTTTCTACCCGCTGTATATGCCTATCCGGCATCCTTCCCCCCCCCTCAGATCCCTTCCACATCGATCCTAACCCCATTCTCTATAGCCCCTTCCTCTTATAGTTAGTTACGCAACTATACCAATCGTAATAGCCACTATCAGTACCTCTATTTATCAAGCTAA
>JAADYS010000939.1:0-10419 GCA_012931995.1 Fusarium albosuccineum | reverse complement strand
GGAATCCTCGGTGCTCAATCTCCCCACATCCTTCTCCGCTGTGATCATTTGAGACAATCAGCCGAGTCCGTGGGGGAAATGAGGGGTAAACACCGAGAACGCTCCGTCTACCGACAAACGGCGCGGCCCTTGGGGCTATAGGCGTCATATGCCGCTGCCCTTCGTGGCTACATGCTCGTCCACAATTCGGTGCTCTTATGCGAGCGAGCCCTATGGAATTTGTAGGGACGGCTGAGGCGGTCGGGCAGGCGGAATTAGCGTGCTGCCCAGCCCGGAGTTGGGGAGTTGGAGGTTGGAGAGGATGCACGTGGTCAGAGAGATCGGGAGCCACATCCTGCTTAAGCCAGATTCTGCCGGCGCTATCATGATCCCAAACCGGGCATCCATGGCCCAGCATGTTGGTTTGAGGCTCTGCTTTCCTTTGCGCCTGACAGTCGACCGGCATGTCTCTGAACACCCTTTTTGTTCACCTTTGGTTGGAGATTCCCGTCTCTTGGAGAAATGGCCCCCACAGCTGCAGTACTGGATCTTGGGTCGTCATCATCACATGCAAAAGTATGGCAAGCTCCATCACCAACCGCGCTTTTACCAGATGACTTCAACATAGCCTCAATCAACGGCGGCCACGCCAACGCAATTAATCTTTCCCATGACTTCCTCTTTTTCTAGATATGCACTGTTCTCTAGATCTACTTCCACAGTGTCTCCATAATACAAAACCAGGGTAGTGTCATATACATGTGATCCTCCACCCTCCCATCTATCCCATGACTACCTTGTTGGCTAGTTGTCCCGCCCCTTCCCTTAGTCAAGATATACCAGATACACTGCCTAGTCCTTCTCGTCAACCAACAATCCAAGTCCCTCGCAAAACACGTTTCTCCAAAATCCCCTTTACCGTGTATTCCAAGCAATCGCCTGTGCTTCTGCAATCGACCCAAGTTGTACGCCCCATCGTGGACTCCTACCTCTCCCCTGCTGCGCCGTGAACTTCATCTCTATCACCTCTTCTATCATCGCCATCTTGAACCCCTTCTCGCCACACTGTAACGACAACCTTCTCCTCTAGAACGCCTTCGCCGCTGCTAATGTTGTTGGGGTCGACACCGGCGCTGACACTCCTCGCCTGCTGCACCAACAAGAACTGTCTCCCTCTCGCTCAACCTGTACAACGATGTCCATACCTTCCTTCAAGAGGTACTCGCGCACTCGATCCCGGACGTCCTCCATCGCCGCTCCTCGTGCTGCTACCACGTGAACAATTCCAAGCAGTTTCCCCCCGGATGCACTGGCACTATGGTCATCGCGCCAGAATTTGGGAGACGAGTAGCCCACTACTCCTCGCTGCTGGAGGATACCACCGAGGCTATTTCGCAGATTATACTCCGTGTCCTCGGGAATGCTCAGCAAAAGTCGTTTCGCTGACGAGTACACTAGGGGCTTCGACGAAAGAAAAATGAGAACAGCAATGAGGCACGACGCCAACGGATCCCATCCAGCCCATCCCCAGAAACTCGTCAACACGGTCGATACTATAACCGAGACGCTGCCCAACGTGTCGGCAAGAATATGTAGGTAAATGCCGTGCATATTCTCGTTGTCATGACCGTGGCTGTGGCCGTGGCCGTGGCAGTCGTGGCCACCGTGAGAATGACCGTGGTCATGGTCGTGCGAATGCCCGTGGCCGTGGTCGTGCCCATGATCGTGGCCATGGTGATGATGACCAAATGCCATCATACCTACCAGATTGACTACCAAACCGAGGGTACTGACAACGAAAAGCTCGCCCAGTCGCTTCGTCTCGGTTCCCTCCCACAGCCGTTCGAACGCTTCGAATGCAATCTCCACGCTGAGCAACCTGCGCTTTAGAGTTAACACTGTGCCTACATCCGGCGTGCCGAAAGTCACCTACATTAGGAGAATACCGTTGGCGAACCCGCTCAAAGTCTCGATCTTGCCGAATCCGTATGGGAATCGCTGGCTTCGAGGCCATTTGCTCAGCACCGCAGCCAACAATCCCACCATGAGCGCCACGCAGTCAAAAAACATGTGGATGCTGTCACTGAGAAGGCCTAGAGAATCGGTGACGTAACCATAAAATGCCTGAACGGCCATGAATGAGAAATTCAGCCTAACATCAGCACATTTATTAGCAAACATTCCAGTTTCGGGGATCAGCCCGAGACATACGCCATGAAATAGAAAATCCTCCTTGAATCCTTCTCAATGAGGATTGCATGAAGAATGGGGAATCGTGCAGAGTATGGAAGTATCATCCTTGTGAACAAGGATCTTTTGGCGTTATTTTCGTGATCGTGAGAATGAGCGTGGTCGTGGTGGTCGTGTCCATGGTGGTGGTGGTCATGGTCATGATCGTGAGTGTGGTCGTGGCTGTGATGGTCGTGGGGATGATCGGGAGGAGAGTAGGGCATGTTAGCTGTCTCAGGGCCCGGTGTGATGACGCTCTTCCCACCAGGCGTCTTCTCTTGTGTCCAACCATCCAGGGTGTTCAATGCTGGCGGAGGGAGCTTCTCTCGGGAGAGCATGACGCTCGTGTTGGACATGCGCGAACGCGTGTGTCCATGTCTGTGGCCAATGTGGTTGTGCGAGTGTCCATTGCAGTTTCCGTGTCCATGGCCATGGCTCTGCTCGTGATCGTGGGCGTAGACTTCGTCGTCTGGTAGTGATGGGAGGCTGCCATTGGAAATGGTCGTCTTGAGGGCGTTGAGAGACGACTGAGAGTGGGAGCGTGTATGGGAGTGCATGTGGTTCTGGTGGGCATGAGGCAGCGGAGAAGTCGGTAGAGCGTACGAAGACGCCATCTTGATTGTGCGGTCAAAGACGGTGCGAAGATCAAGTTTGAGAGAGCAAGTGGATGGCTCAAGAGCAACTCTCGGAGCCAGGGTTTAGTCGGGTTATCGGCGCAGGTATCGCGAATAGAGAGGGAGTCCTGGAGCCTCCCCAAGAGCCAATCGCAACGTCATCAGCCGAAATAAGTCGTCAGTGAAGCCCGCACGACGCGACCTGCTATGCCGTATGCGTGGTAAATAAAGCGAGGATGTCGTGGGACGTCACCTTTCCTGTCGAGGCGGGCGCGGGAGGCGTGAAAGAGCCGTGGTTGTGGCGGGCTAGAGATAGGAGATGATGGGCGCAAAGTCCAGCACGTGGAGCTCAAAGGGCCGACCCAAACGAGAAACGATCGACGGGGGAAGGGCACCGGCAGGGAGTCAAAAAGACGGGGAGAGAGATGAGGGTTTTCCAGGGGCCGAGAATGATTCAGTTCTCTACAAGGTGAAATGGCATGCGAGCGGATAGGGATGCGAGAAAGAGGCAGCGCCGTGGCTGTTGCATCTATCGAGAACAAACAGTCATTTGGTTCCTGCCGTGCTCGGATCCCTCCTCTTTGAGTTGAATGCTCCTTCCTGTTTCTTGATAACGAATGGTGCTCATTGCCCCATCGAGGCGGCCGGGGTTCGCTGTTCGCTGGGGGGGACGGCAGCTGCTACTGGCTGGGCAGCTGAACAGGTTGGTCTGCCCCCTGCAGGGCATGCGGCCCAGTGGTCCGCTAAACGTTAGTGCCCTTTGTGCCTTAGTGCGCGGTGTTGATGGTGCAGCTGGCCCGCCGTCACACCCCGCAGCAGCGTTGCAGCTGCACCTGAGCCTACCTCAATGGGATCTCGACCCCTGAGCTGGGCCGCGATAATCTCGGCGCTCTCACAATCTCTGCTTCGTATGACGACGCATTCAGGGCCGGTCCTGAAATAAGAAATGCTTGGCACAACTGGTTGCGAGTTTAACAAGATCGAACTTCGTGTCGGAAAGTTTATTATATTGCCAATACCGAAACCAATTGAGATAGCTCCCGTGTTAGGTTTCGGCGTGGAATGGGCGGCAAAGGCTACCTGTTGAGTCCCAAGACAATGGCCAACCTGTTACAGCTTTCAGACGATCTGCCCTGCTCTCTAGACTACCTTAATCTCAACTCACTCGCGTAGCTACACCTTATCTTGCACTGCGTTTGATCATCTTCCGGGGTCGCTCCTCAAGGAAAGATCGAGATCGTTTCGTTTCGTCCTTTCTCCGAGTGCCACGGGCGGACCAACCTGCGAGCGGCCACGGCGCCTGTGGAACCCCCGTTGCCTCTACCGTCAGGTACCCTCCACTGACTGCGCACGGCCATCCAACGTGCAAGGTTGCAAGGGACACATCGCCTTGACCACCAAGCAACCACCGTCACCAACAACACCCACTCAATTGACGAATTCGATAGCCTCGGCGCCATGTCATGATTGTCGACTTTCTCTCTCAACATGTCAGCCGCTTTCGTCGTCTCCGTCATCGCAGGCGGCCTCAGCTGTGTCGCCCTAGTGTGGCTCTTGCGCGGGCTCGCAAGGGCTATTCCAACGCGCTATCAGCCAGCTGAGACTCCTGAGGATGAGCACATCCAGGTTCTCGTCGTGGGCGATGTTGGTCGAAGTCCTCGCATGCAGTATCACGCATTGAGTGTTGCCAAGCATGGGCGAAATGTCGACATCGTGGGTTACAAAGGTCATATACTCTACAACTAGTCTATGTTTCCGTCCCATGCTAATACCAAGTAGAGACTGCCAGACATCCCGATCTTATTGGGAACCCTCGAGTCACCATGTATGCCCTGCCGCCACAGCCCGAGGTGATTCGATGGGGAACTCTGCCCTTCTTTCTCAATCTTCCTATCAAAGTCCTATGGCAGTTTTGGGGCTTGTTCCGGACATTGATGTATGATGCCCCTCCAGCGAAATGGATCATCATCCAGGTAAGCAAGCCTCTTACATATCTCAACACTGACTCCCCTGAACTCGATGATGACATTCCTTCAAGAACCCTCCTTCTATTCCCACATTTCATGTCGCGCTGCTGGTCTCCCTCATTCGGGGCAGCAAGCTTGTCGTGGACTGGCATAATTATGGTTATACCATCCTGGCCCAGAATCGATGGTATAAGCCCCTTGTACCCATATATCGATGGTATGAGACCGGTTTTGGCCGATACCTGGGCAACATAAACCTCGCCGTCACTGATGCCATGTCTCGCCAGCTGAAGGTGAAGCCATTCAGCGTAAAACACCCTGTCTACACCCTTCATGACCGGCCAGCCCAGGTCTTCCAACCCATCTTGTCTGCGGCAAAGCGTGAAGCATTTCTTTCGAGACTTCCAGAGACCAGAGACGTGGCTCGGGACATTATTGGTGGTGCCGTGCGCCTCATCGTCAGCAGCACCTCGTGGACACCCGATGAGGATTTCGGTCTGCTTCTGGATGCTCTTGTGTCGTATGCCAACAGCTCCTCAGAGCCTTCTCCCATTCTAGCCATCATCACTGGAAAGGGTCCGCAGAAGGAACATTACTTGGAGCGGATCAAGGCTCTACAAGACGAGGGCAAGCTGCCAGGAATCCGCGTTGTGACGGCCTGGCTATCTACCCGAGACTACGCCTCGCTGCTTGCATCCGCTGACCTCGGTATCTCGCTACACAAGTCCAGCTCCGGTGTCGACCTCCCCATGAAGGTAGTGGATATGTTTGGTGCCGGCCTCCCAGTTGCAGCATACTCGGCATTCGAGAGCTTCAGCGAGCTTGTCAAGGAAGGACAGAATGGTTGCGGTTTTGAAACCTCGTCCGAGTTGGCCGATATCCTCAGGAGACTGCTAGGCTTTTCGGGACAAGAGGAGTTGGCTCGGTTGAAGCAAGGCGCCGTCAGCGAAGGTGCACTACGATGGGAAGAGGAGTGGGATCGAGTGGTTGGAAAAGTGATTGGACTTGTGGACGAAGAACAGAGCACATAATCAGCATGGACGAAAACAAAATCAAAAAAAATCCTGCTTCGGCCGAAACAATTTTTGCAAATGCCAAACCAGGTAAATCGCTTCTCATTTTCATGATGAAAAAAGCACGACAAAGGCTCCATGACGCCACCCGAATGCTCATAGATATATCGTCGGCGGCAATCACATATCCTTTCCAACAACCAAACGCCAACCTGCAATGACCGGCTTCCCAGGTGCATTCCTTCGCAGCTAGTCCTCTCCAAGGCTCTCCCTTACGCACTTCCTGCATCGTCTCCGGAAATCTTTGTGTTTGCCCTCTCGCTCCTCGCGTAGCATCCGAGCGGCTTCCACGTTGGCAGGGCTCTCATCATTGGGACTGTGGAACAGGCTGATGGTGCTGAGGAGGATGGTCTCGGGAGTTTGGACAGGAGTCCATCGCTCGGAGGCGGCTTCGTATCCATACTCATCCTCTTCGGGCGGGTGGAGGATGGAGATGCAGAGCTTGCCATTCTCGTAGATGTTTGGATGGAAAGGAATTGGATGTTGGAAGGTGAGCTCGGGGGGCATGTGAGGGTAGGTGGGTGGAAACACGAGACGGGCGCGAAAGTTACCTCCTAGAAGCAGAGGTCAGCGTTATGTTGCGGTCACAGATAGGGAAGAAGCTTGGGGGCTGCCTCGGCAAAGTGACCATACCGCCGTAGTATTTGCAGTCGTCGCTAATCATGAGCATCACCTCCCACTCAAAGATGTTGCTGTCGTTCACGAGGCCACATGAGATGCCAGGAATATCTTTTCCGGCCTGCATCTCTTTGAGCTGGCGCTTCAGCAGTGAAGCAGCGGGGGCTGAGCTTGCAGCCATCGTGAGATTTGCGTCTGAAGGAGATTCCTAGGAGGGAAAGTGACGGCACAGCTAAAGCTCACACTCGCAGCAATGTGACGGAGAGAAGTGGGCGGGGAGATAGAAGAGACTCTCCGGCTACATGTGCAAGGTCCTGGGCGAAGCCGTAGAGGTGGGATGCTGATGGTGGTGGATGGTGTCGGTCGGATGGTGGGGGAAGCCTGAGGCGGGGCTTGTCCTCGGCGGACTTGGAAGAACCGGCCCCGCCCATGCCGTCGTCCGTTGATCATATAAACCACCTGTCGCAGACAAATTGCGCTGCGAATCACTGGCTTCAAGATTGGCTGCAATTGCATATGCCAACAGGCTAATTGACGGTAGTTGAGCTGTTGGGTGCAGTTGACAACGCCGGCAACGCCATCCCCCTGCAGGCTGCATCATCGACTCTCCCTCTTCACCGACGTTTGCAACATTCAGCTGAGGATCGCTCATGGCACATATCCCAATCGTTTTGGCGTCTATTAAAATACACAGCGGTTGTACAGGGCAATGTTGGACATGGGGTATCATCAAATTGTCCAAATATCCATCACTTCTTCGACGTTCCAAATCCTGTGAATCCCATCTGCTCCATCATGTCGTCTTCATCATGTTCGCCCTCGATCCGTACGTCCTCTCCATATTCTGTCTTCACTTTGGCCGCTTCCTCCTTCTTCAACCTCTTCTTCTCGGTTTCTTCTCTCCTTTTCTTCCGTCGCTCCTCTGCCTCCTTTTCAGCCTCCTCCTCTCGCAGTTGTAGCCTCTCATGGAGACTCGTCTGCTTCTCCTTCTCAAGATCCTCCCGTCGCCGGATGTAATACTCGATGCGCTCGTGGACTTCCTGGGCCGTCGCGCGCTTCACCTCTGTCGTCTGACCCGTGTTCATCAAATGTTGCGGCGTGTTCAGATGCTCCACGAATTGCTTGTTGTCTTTGAACGTAAGATCGCAAGCCTCACAGTAGAAACCCGCGCCGCGGCCACGCTTCCCGACGCCAGCGCCCGCGGGGACGAGCTGCGTCTTTCCCACTTGCTGTGTAAGATCGATGACATTGCGTCTGGCTGTTGTATATGTTTCGTCGCCAGTCAGCGGCTTGTAGTACTTCTTGCCCGCGAGCTTTGCTTCGTAGCGCGCCTTGGACTCTTCCTTCTCCTTCGCCTCACGTTCCTTGGCTTTCGCGGCGTATTCGTCAAGGTCCCAAGTTTTCCGGAAGTCGGTATCGCCAGAAGGGGCGCCGTAAGCGCCTCCTTTCTTAGGGTCGGACATTGCGGTTGATGATTGTAAGATGCCGGGAGAACTGGAGTGACGCGAAAAAGTTCAGATTGAAATCATGGATGCCAGCCATGAGTTAGCGGCAGAGCAACAGGGGTACCTGGCATGGCGTCACAGGCGGGAAGCGCTAAAAGTACCCCGCCGCGGGGCACCTTTTTTTCAACTGCGAAAGACCCGACAATTTTTTATTCAGACCCAACGACAACACGCAAAAAAAGTTCATCATGCTGTACCTCGTGGGACTCGGTCTCTCTGACGAGACAGATATTACTGTCAAGGGTCTTGAGGTTGTCAAGAAGGCTTCTAGAGTCTATCTTGAGGCATACACCAGCATCCTTCTAGTGGATCAGTCCGTCCTGGTACACGCCAAACTGCATACTCTTTACGCGAGTGTTGCTAATAGTTCGTAGGAATCATATTATGGACGGTCGATTACGGTGGCCGACCGTGAGATGGTCGAGTCAAACAGCGACGAGATTCTCCGAAATGCGCAAACCGAAGACGTAGCATTCCTTGTTGTGGGAGATCCCTTTGGGTAGGTTAATGGACTTCTACTCAGCAACTCCCTCATTGACATGCAAGCGCAACAACACACACCGACCTAGTCCTGCGTGCTCGGGAACTTGAGATCCCCGTTCGAACGATCCCCAATGCTTCCATCATGTCCGGCATCGGTGCCTGTGGTCTTCAGCTCTACAACTTTGGCCAAACCGTATCGATGGTGTTCTTCACAGACACATGGAAGCCCGCCTCCTTCTACGATCGGATAAAGGAGAACCGAGAGATTGGTCTGCACACGCTGGTATTGGTGGATATCAAGGTCAAGGAGCAGAGCCTGGAGAACCTCGCTCGAGGTCGGATGATCTTCGAGCCCCCTCGCTACATGACGGTTGGTCAATGTGCGCAGCAGATGCTGGAAATCGAGGATGAGCGCAAGGAGAATGTCTACACCAAGGACAGTTTGGCCATTGGAGCCGCTCGCGTGGGAGGCAAAACGGAGAAGTTCGTGGCTGGAACACTGGAGGAGCTCTGTTCTGCCGATGAGGAGCTTGGGCCCCCGCTTCACAGTCTTGTTCTCCTTGGCCGGAGGACACATGAGCTTGAGCACGACTACGTTCGACAGTTCGCGGTAGACAAAGACAAGTGGTCTAGACTCTGGAAGGCCGAGTATGGAAAGCAATAGGATTGAATGGCTGCTAACGTTTGTCATGAATTCGTATCGCCTTTGATAAAAAAGTCCTATCGTACAAGCGAGATGTGTATCATTCAGACCATTATTCTCGCGAAGCGCGCCACGATCGGACATCACCCTCCGAAATCTCCCTCAAGCTGTTGGGAGACGCAGGCTTGCCGGTGACGGCGCTGGAAGCCACGTCGGCGGCACGGCTGAAGATGTTCTTGGCCACCAGAGAGTACGTCGACGAGACGGTCTTGACGCGGATGACACCAATGCGAGGGTCGTTTTCGGAACCATCGTGCACGCCATCGCCGAGGTCGCCGAGCCAGGCCTTTAGAGTCGGGGTGTAATGCTTCGAGACCAGGCCTCGGTCGGTGTCAACGCTGGCAGTACCGGCGATAGAAGCCCACTCGCCAGAAGCATTGACGAAGGAGACGTTGACGTGAGGGTCAGCAGCGAGGTCGTCGGTCTTGCCAGACTCTGTGTTGGTGTGGAAGAGCAGATCGATGCCACCAGCCTCCTAGGAGAAGTCAATTACCAAGATGATGAAGGAGAGCAGCGAGAGTACGTACAGTGGCGGCGACCGCCATGCATCGAGAGACAAGATTGCCGGACGCAGAGCCACGGGTGGTCATCATGCCAAACTTGCACTTGTTGATGAAATCGGCCAGATCCTCAATCTTGGTCTGGAGAGGAATGTCATCGAGGTTGGCTTTCTTGTAAGGGTCGGCGGGAGCATCGCCAGTGGAGGTGTTGGAGAACGACATGTTGATGGGTTTGGTTGTTGGTCGTGGGGTAGTTGATTGAAGATAAGATCAAGCTTGGGCAATTTTGGAGCTTGAAGATTGTTCAGAAACACTTTATACTCGGCTCGGAGCTGCTTGATTACGTAGCAAGCAAGCTATCATAGCACAATCATCAGATTTCATCATCGATGTGAGCAACCGTGGGGGGTAACGATCGTGAACAACACAGGAGTGGTGACGTCACGATGTATAATCGGTTTCCCTGGGGACCTACGCTGACGGCGTGTTTTTGGGTTGGAGATTGTACAGGTATATGAGACATGCGTGGGCGGTCTGGTTGCACCAAGCTTCCCGTTGTTTGTTGGGTAACATACGGATAACCACCATGTTGTCGTTGTAACTATGTCGTTAGCCATGGCTCTGGTGCAAGCGGCCCGGCTTGTGCTACCACAACTTTTGCCGCGCCAAGCCTTTGAAACACAAATTAGTAAAGTTTTTTCGACAAGTCCTGCGATGCGTAGTCAAGGACACCAATGCAATGGATTTC
>JAADYS010000938.1:0-18205 GCA_012931995.1 Fusarium albosuccineum | reverse complement strand
TTTGTCGGTTGGAGTTCTTCTTCGGGCTGCGTGCTGCCAGTTGAGCAGTCCTGTCTCCATGGGGAGTGACGACTCCCTCGCTGGCACCTGGAGCGCCTTGAAGGAAGACTTCTCTTGCCCTCTGGCTGGTGTTGCTGGGAGTGTTAGCTCCAGTTGGGATCAGAGTCCCGGCCATGGTGGCCTCGTTGTTCGTGGTGGTTGTCGCGCTGTTAGCGTTTTGGCGGGTGTCTGGGCGACTTCCTTAACAGCAGTTGCCAAGGAAGTGATATGTAGGAGGGAAGTTGCGGAGGTCAGTGCGTCCTTCGAGTCAAATTTACTCGACTGAATAGGGTAGGCTGGCCTCAAGTTTCTTCGCGCCATTTCTTTCGCTTCAGGCTTGGCACCGAGAAACCTCGGCTTCTTGATTTTCATTCCCAGACGTTATCTCCGGACGCCCTCGCTGCTAGCCAGGTTCATAACACCGACCAGTAGAAACCATTACAAATACCCCAGCTTCTCTATAACTCCCCATCGTCATACATTCTCTCCTGGATAATTCGAAGCCAGTGAACCAAATTAGCTCCTGTCTCGCAACTCCAAGCCAACAATTCAGAGTAATCATGACAGTCGAGAACGACATGCCTGCCGAGAAGGCGGCACAAGACGAGCAACAGGCTCCTTCTGATAGCGGGGAAACCACCGAAGTTGGCAATGATGAGGACTCTATCTCGGAACTCGATCGCTTTCAAGTGGGTTGGGACGGCGATAAGGACCCCATGTCACCTAGAAACATGTTGTCGTTGCACAAGTGGGCGATTGTCACCATTGTCTGCACATCAAGTCTTTGCGTGTGAGTTGTGCCGTTACTGAGACTCTTGCTCTGCCTTCAGCTACTGACGAGACACCCAAGAACATGCGACAGCTCGATCTACACAGCAACATATGCCCAAATGAATGCAGAATTCCACACAACGACACTCATCTCGACTCTTGGTCTCTCAACCTTTGTCATGGGCATTGCCCTCGGGCCTCTATTAACCAGCCCATTGAGCGAGTATTACGGACGGAGGCCAATCTATCTAGTGTCCTGGGCTCTATTTATTATCTGGAACATACCGTCCGCTGTTGCCCAGAATATCGAGACGATGATTATTGCTCGATTTTTTGCCGGGTTTGCTGGCAGCACGTTCCTTTCAGTCGCCGGAGGAACTGTGGGCGACGTCTTTGCGCGCGAACAGATCCAAAAACCCATGAGTTTTGTCTCTTTAGCGCCCTTTGCTGGACCTGCATTAGGCCCATTGCTCGGTGGTTTTATCAACTATTATACCGACTGGAGGTGGACTTTTTACGTCATGTTGATCTGGTCAGCCATTCTCATGGTGTCTATTGTATTCTTGGCGCCTGAGACATACCATCCCATCTTACTACGAGCCAAGGCTCGCAAGCTCCGTCAAGAAACAGGAGACGATCGATACTGGGCACCTATGGAAAAGATGACTCAGTCGGTCAGCACTACAATCAAGCTGTCTCTTCTCCGACCGTTTCAATTACTTTTCCTTGAGCCCATGTGTCTCTGCCTGGACCTCTTCTCAGCTATCCTGCTCGGCATCTTGTACCTCTTCTTTGGCGCTTTCCAGCTAGTGTTCCGCACGAACCATGGCATGAATCTCTGGCAGATTGGCCTCACGTTCCTAGGCCTACTAGTAGGATTGCTCATCGCTGCAGCCTCCAACCCAATCTGGGCAAACATACGCATGAGGCTGCTGAAGAAGCATGAGAAGGAGACTGGGCAAGTTGGCGGCAGTGAGCCAGAGTTTCGGCTGCCTCCAGCCATCTTGGGCGCTATCATCATCCCGCCTAGCCTGTTTTGGTTTGCATGGACTACGTATTCAAGCGTTCATTGGATTGTGCCAATTCTAGGGTCTTGCGTATTTGGTTGTGGGTGAGTTTCAGGCATTCCGATCGATCTTAACTAGTAAATATTCAAACAGGCTAACAACAATCAGGACGCTGCTGGTATTTACGGGAATATTCACTTTCCTGGTATGTATTAGCTCCTGTTCCTATTGCTGAGGTTTAGAAGCGACGAAAGCTGACCTTGTGTATAGGTCGATGCCTATCCCAAGTACGCGGCTTCTGCACTTGCTGCTAATAGCTTTGCAAGATGTTCTTTTGCTGGTGAGTGTTTAGGACAAAAGAAATGAACCGTTGCTAAGAGTTCTGTGTAGCTGCCTTTCCCCTCTTTGGGATCCAGATGTATGAGAAGCTTGGGTATCAATGGGCGTCCAGTCTCCTTGCGTTCTTGACACTTGCCATGGCACCGTTTCCATGGTTATTCTTCAAGTACGGCAAGACTCTGAGGGCCAAGAGCAAGTTTGCCGTTGATACTTTGTGAGCTTGTATGAAGACATAGTGATGTAAAAATAGAATAGACGCTGTATATTGGACAGGTAGTTTGCATAGAATGGTAGGCTATTTTCGACCCGTGTTGCTTGCCATGTTTCTGTATAGTGTCATGTAAGACGTCGATTCCTGATAAATGGATTGCTCGGTACTATAACGAGTGCTACCTATAGACCTAGAGAATCCGGAGGCGCAATAAAGGGCGTAGGGAGCAGCGGGCCTAGGCCATGATGCAAAAGCAAATCAACATCTAAGGTGCCATCCAGGCACCCAGCCCAGAAAGAGTCGCTGTTAAACTGATCAGGAACAAACTCTCCACCACGTTGGTCTGCAATGGTTCCAGGCAGCTGGTTATTCGAGCCATCCCCTTCGTGACTGCAATTTATTCCGTCTCCAAGACCAGTATGAACATGATTCCGGGGTTGTGCTGAAGGATTGTGCATTGACGAGCTCGGATCATCACAGTTATCGCCTGCGACTCGAGACCCCGAGTTCACAATCGACCCGCCCGTCACGACAGAGCCGCCCTTTCCGACAAGTCTTCCCATGAGATTCACAAAGAACCTCATGGTCCAGAGTCCAACCGGCCAGGTCTTGGCGAGTTCGCTCAGTGCAAGAATGCACTGCCGTGACTTATTCCCGGCTAGCTGTCGTCGGACGGGGTCTTTGCGACAGATGACCATTGTGTGGATTGAGAGGGCTCCAAACACAGCAGGGGTGCTACAATAGTTAGAAGGCCTGATGCATCTTCGGAGAAAGGTGGACTGACAGATGTATTTGGCTGATCCTCATGATTCCGGCCGCTAATAAATCTTCGGCCATGCGGGTGACGGAGTCGGCGGCCATGCGCACCTTGACATCCCTCTCGGCCTCCTCTGGCGACTCGTTATCAACAGTTCTCGGTCTGAAGAGGAGAATGCGATAGTTTCTACGCAAGAGTTAGAAAAGAAAACCAGGAAACGTCTCTAGCCTTACTGGTGGGCTATCTGTAGCATGCTAGCCCAGTACGACGCTCCCAGGGACTCATCAGGTGGCAACTGTCGCAAGTATTCTGGAAGCTGAGATTCCCATTGCTCAAGCCTTTGTTCAATGTCTTCCGTATCGTAGCGTTCTAGGGCAGGGCGGCGAGGGCTAAACTCCCCAATGATGATATCTCCGACTGAATCGAGGTTAAATACGGTAGTGAGGAAGGATAACCGGGGCCGAGCTTACGTATTTCTGACAGCTTCGCCATTTCGAGAATATAAGACACGTGATAGTCCTTTTGCGTTGGCACAAGTGTCTCGTCAAAGCCTTGGTCAAAGGTCAAGTCTTCTTCGGTCATCGGCTCGACATCGCAATCCTCGTCCCGAACGCGGCACGGTCGGCCAAAGCATGCTGCGGTGTGTCGGTCGCGGATCTTCAAGGTCAGTCAGTAGATGAAGAGGAAAGGCCGCATAGACATACAAACACGGACCACCAGATTCTCTTCCATAGAGATCTCGTCTCTTGATCCAAGACAGAATAGGTAGAGCTAAATTTTGTCAGGCCGGAAAGGCAGCGCTGAAGACACGTTGAACTCACGAACGATGCATTCCTAAAGACTGTGCATAACTTGTAGCACATCCCAACCAGTACCATGAATCCTTTTGGTCATCGGGGCTGTTCCACCAGAAACTGAGAAGCATGAGGGCAGAGGCAAGGTCGGTGCGATCAGTCTCGTAGTCGATATCGTACAGGGTTTTTGCACGGAGGTAGTGCGTCCTCCTTGCCGTAACCCGGTCGTTGAATCCAGCCTCTCTGAGTAGATCATCGCCGCAGACAGTGACACCCAAGAGAAACACAGTCTGGAGAACAATCGGCGAGATTTTCCCCTGACGGTATAGCTGGGTAAACGAGCGTCGATTTAGGACAGGAAAGGTAGGGTGCACAAGTTTGAAGAATTCATAGACCAATCGATCAGCTACATGTTGTGCTGGGAACGTAAGGGCTTCCTCCAGAGTGGCTGGTCGTGCCTGAAGCCTCCCAAAGGGGATCGTGCGATCTGCGATAGAAGCCGGAATTGGGTAATGCACCTTGACAGGCTCTGTAACGCCACTCCGAGGGCTGCATATCATCTCAATGATGTAGGAGAAGCTGCTGGAGTCGCCGAGGTAGTACGAGCGGATGTTGTCCTGGCTGGATTGGCGAGGATTTGGCTGGTCGGTCGCCGGGAGCACTTGACTCTCCTCTGCGATAGTTTCACGAGTGTCATTAGTCTGGCAGGAGACATCTGGGCTGTTTGCGTCTGGTGTGATGTCTTCCAGTGACGCCTGTGCCACGCCTATTGACGGGTCTCGGGATCCTTGTAACCGGCGGGAGATGCGCCGCTCGCCACGACCGCGCCGAGGATATCTGTACCGTCAGCATAAATCAAACGACAAGATGGGACAACTCACTTGCCGCGTTTTGACTCTATTAGCTCGCAAGGCGTGTGACGCGTGCGGCAATGCCAACATGGCTGCCCATCAGAAGCATCACATTTTACTCGGCGGGCATTACAAGCCTTGCACGCGACGCGGACGCGGCGAATATTGGGCGTGGTTGTATCGTCGCTCATGGTAATGCTGTGTTGAGCCTTGAGGAGAGATGGCCAAAGTCGGCGACTTGAGATGAGATTCCTCGAGAAGCCTCGGGGTCTTGGATGACACTAGTCCTTTTATAGTTAGCCGGTCTAATTCAGGAACCTCGGCGTCTCGGGAATAACTCCCAGCTCGTTCACGTTAGACGTCGATTACGGATCCTTGGCCTACATTCGCAATGTCTGGCTTCAGGGGACTGGTTATATTCAACCTAATTTTATGCCCTTTGCACCACCAAGTTTGACCTCTCTTATGCCATCTACAGAGTCGTATGTATCACTGTCTTGGTCGCCAAAGCAATATCATTGGGGCCCACTTGATACACAACGACATCCGCGTGCAATAAAAAATACTACCGAAATCTACGACTCCTTCTTCTCTAAGCCCCTACCGCAATAGTTTTAATGTAGTTTTGCGCTCTGAACACGATTGCCGTTGAATGAAATACTATGGAAAACTTACAAACCCCTCTTCCCTAAGCCATAGCCGCAACATCCATGCCTGTCCCTTAATAAAGCCCCACAGAACCATCGCTACTAGAATCGCCTTCTTCTTCATCCTCGATGTCATACCCCCCTCCTAATAATGGCCATAAAAGAGTCCCAAATCGAGAGTACCGCGCCTGGCAAGCAGCAAGTCATCCATATCTACCCTTCCTTCCATAATGCAATCAATGCGTTTCAATGCATCTGGGCCTAACAAGTGCTTCATCTGTCTCAGAGACTTTGCCTGTGCTTTTGCCTTCTCTACCTCACCTTGTGTGTATAAGAAATGGGCATAGTCCTCGCGGACTCTGAAGAGGGACGGATGGCAACGGCCGAGCGATTTATCGCCGACTTTCAGACAGCTGGCGTACTCAGCCTCCGCCCCCCTTGCGTCGCCTCCTAGTTCCAGCATTACTGCCATCTTGGACAAGCACCGGATAGAGACTGGATGATTCTCTCCTAACCTTTCCCTCTGGTACTCATATACTTGTTTCAGGAGACTCTGGGCTTCCAAGAGCTCACCCTGCCCTAGCTTCATGATAGATAGTGCCTCCATTGCTGCGAGTGTCGCCGGGTGTATTCTCCCGCGGGTTTCTTCGAGAGAGATCAGTATTCGTTGGAGAATTGCACTGGCGGCTGGCCCATTGCCATCTTTTGCCAAATATGTAGCCAATTCGCTGACGCACTCCGCGATCTGGGCATGGGGAGAGTTGTCCCCAAAAGGGTCTTCCAATGCCAGAACTTCTGATACCTTCTCAACCGCCATCGTGTACTGTCCCATGGAAGCTCGCATTGAGGCAGACTGGCGGCAAGCGCTTATCCGCAGCTTCTTGCAATCGGACAGGTTGTTCATTCCTTCATACTTGGAGCTGTCGATTCGTTGGTACTCCTCCTCAGCCTTCTTGTATTTCCGAGCTCGCTGGTAGACTCGTGCACAATCAAGTCGGAGAGCGAATTTCGCTAGGCTCCACTCGTCCCGCCCCTCTCTTTCCATTTCATAGAGATGCATTGCCGTATCATACTCTGCATGTGACTCGCAGATGGCTGCAAGATTCACCCAGTTTCCGAGGTCGTTGTGTAGAACTGTTCGTAGTAAGTCCTTGCCAGATATGGCATTATCGCCAAGCCGCAGCCCCTTGAGGTTTCGCAACAAGGCGGCGACGTTCCGTGCAATTTGTGCCTCAAAATCCCATCCAAAGATTACGTCGCTTTTGTTCCGAAGCTGTTTTATACCCGCATCCAAGATTTTCCTGATACGTGATACCGCTTCAGCGACGGATCTGACTGTCTTGTCGGACGAAAATTGGTCCGCGGAGCTTTTCAACTCAAGCAAAAGTTTGGGCCCTCTGACCATAAAAGATTCTGAGAGACGGTAGTAGGGTTCTTCGTGCTCAAGTTCTGGGAACTGTCCCTCTGAAGTTGAGGTGCGCGCCGAAGCTTTGACCAGAAAGTCTGGGACCACTGGACAGTCTGCATCACATAAGAAAAGAGTCAGCTCTAGCAGACTCTTCTCTTGAGTTGATGCTTTCCACCACCTCTCAGAGAGCGAGATTTTACTGGGCTTAAAAGCCCGCACAGGAGGACTTGTTTGCGATGACACTGAGCCCCTCCTGTCTGAGCCAGTGAAGGATATGATCTTGGGGCCGGGTACATCGACCTTTTCTCTGGTCGAAATAATGATGTGACCGCGTTTGCCTGTTGTAAGGGGGAGGAGCTCCAGAAGGTCACTCCATGACTGGTGCTTGGATTTATCGCAACCATGTGGGCCGGGCCAGATCGCAGGATACCCAGAGTCCAGCTTCAGATCATCCAAGATTAGAAGCCACTGCTTCTCACGAGGGCATACAAGCCATTCAGTAATGGCCTGCACAACTATACAAAAGTCTTCATCACTTAGTTCCTCGTTGCCCCCGAAGCTAATGCCTTCGAGGCCCGGCAGAATCGCAAAAGAGACAGATGAACCTGAACCCCCAATAATCCTGTTGGCGATGTCACGAAAACTGGCCTTGAGGGATCTGAGGTTGGTGGCGTTGACCCAAAAGATTGAGGAGTACTTGTCCTGGTTGGAGCATACATAACGCAGGGCCGTCTCCGTTTTCCCGCGGCCAGCCAAACCTGTAAGAACGGCGACTGGCCAGGTATCAAGATCATCTCTGTTTGAGGTCCATCTGCCAAAGTAGCTCTGCAGCTGCCTCAACTTCTGGGTAGCTGGCGAGTTGTGATTCCCATCTTCTTCTCTGAGTTTGCTGATCGCTTTTCGAAGTGCTTTACCTACTCCAAATTCAGACACCTCGTCTTTGGCTACCATCGGCAGGGGTGCTGGGGATGTTGCATTGGTGCATTTGTCCTCCGAAGTATTTTCAATAGCCAAACCAGAAATTTTGCATATCTCTTCAATAATCAAGCCGAGATCTTTGTCATTTGGATCTGAGAACCTGCAAAGATCTGCATGTTCGCGGATGAGACTAACATGCTTGTGGTACTGGCAGTTCTGCGGTTTCTCCAAGTCTGTGTCGTTGCGTATCAATTCCGGCTCTTCTGTTACAGCGCAGATGTATAGATTCGAGGCTAGGGGTTTGAAACGCTCCAGGCTGTATGCCAGAGTTGTAGAAAATTCGTGTAGTTCACCATGTCGCTTGTCCTCGGGTTTGATGTTGAGGATCCGACATAAGCTGTCGCCCAGGCGGCTGGGAGAACTTGTGTGAGGTGTGCCGAGGAAGACTATACCACGCGTGGCACGATATACGTCTTCGAGTTGTTTGTTTTCGCTGGCTCTGGCACTCACAAGAGCGTTCTTGACCACAATTCCGCCGAGGCTGTGACAGATGAAGATAATGGGACGATTAGGGTCCTTCTTCCGGTGTACCGCAAGCGCTTCGACTAGCCCTATGGTTTGATGCAGCAAAGTTCGGCATGTAAGGAACTCGACAGTGGTGAATTTGGAGTCATAGTCGTAGGCCATGATTCTTGCATTCATCTTGGCGCATAGCCTTTGTGGAAGAGCCGAAGTCGGCCAGCAGAAGTTGGAATTTGTCGATGGGTCAATTTTAGACCATGCCGAGCGGCTATCCGTCTCTAAGCCGTGGACTAGGACGATATCTAGCAGAGGGCTTGAGGGATCCAGAAGTGTTGATACTGTAAAGTTCACAGGCTTTGTTCTGCCGGGATCATTGCGGGCGAAGATTCCGGTAAGCCGAGAGATGGCGGTCACCGCAGAAGTGATGGCTTCCATCATCGGTGTAGCGAGACCAAGCGGCGGCTCGTCAATAAGTCAAGCTCGACGCAGTACCTGACCCTGTCTTCGGCTTCGTTCACGTACCTCGTCGCCAGTCCCAGAAACATGAGAGGACCCAGAGTTTTAGGGGAGGAGACAAGTCCTGCGTAGCAATCTTGTGGCCTATCCCAGACAACCAACAAACACATTCGTGTCAGCTGAGGCGCCCGTGGCGCCCTGGCGCTGCTCATTGTGCAACGTACCTCGAGGCACCTTTGTTGCTTCGCCCCCCGGTCAGGCCGCAAACGTGAGACATCCATTCCATTCGGGCGGCAAATCCTTCGGCCAATCGAAGACACTTCCCTCGGCCGAGTTCCACAGCTAATTGCACTTTCACAGCCTGATTGCGAAAGAGGCCGCCCATGGCTGGCTCGGCACAAGATTTCCTGGTAAATTAGATTCGCTGTAAATTGCGAACCTCTCTTCCTTGGTGAAAAGAGGCCGGTACCAACACCAAAGAATGGGAATCCTCGACCTTTCCCCTCAATTGTGTTGGAGCTCTTTGTTGAGGTCACGAGAAGGGGCCCCTAGCGAATTAAAGTCTACGGAATGAATGATGCATTGCTCTACACAAAAACTGGTGCTCTTGGTCCTGTGGTTGGCCTTTCTGCCTTCGGCAAGAGAAGTTATCCTAATAATTAATTAAATTGCATTACAGTGTAATTTTTGGACTCTTAGGTGCTTAAATGTAGTATGAATTACATGAAAGAGAAACTTCATTCATACTTTAGCCATCTTCTTGAAAGTAATAAACCCCGGAAGAGAGCGAAAAGGCTGTGCGCCTAACCATGAATAATCCTCACGATCCAGCTTAATATCCTGCCAACCGATGCTCTCGTGACTCATGAAGATCAGGTACAAATTGGAACGGTGACGATGTTCCATTTCTCGAATGTAGGTGTTCATCTGATTGATGGCATTCATGTTGAGGGGCTTGTTTCTTTTTATAATGTCCTCCAACTCGGTGATGATCAACACGACTCGCGATCCTTTCGCTGACACACAGCTGCGTCGGAATTTTGGTAGACGAAGCCAGGAAGGTTGAAAATCCGAAGCGGGGACGATCTGGACAACATCGGCGGAATTGGTCGTCAGCCACTGATCCCTTAGAGCTAATAGGCGTTTCTCCTCCTTCTTCCAGTCGGGAGGCATTTCGTCAATCTGGATGAAGAGCTTGTTTAAACATTTGAGTCGATCCTCGAATGCCATCAATCCGACCGAATGCTTTAGCCCCTGGTTCTCCATGCCCTCCTTGAAGGCCATGAAATCCGTCAGTGGGAGTACCTCGCTGCTAGCCCATGGCCACAAGGTGTAGGCAATGAAGAGCGCAAGAGCCATGCCTAGTACGGCCTTCATGGTGGAGATGGGAAGACGAAAAGCTCCGAAACCCAAGACGACGACAAGGAGGGTCAGTAAGCACCGGTTCCTGGGTGTGGCACTTGGACAAAGACCTTCATCGCTGGCGAACCTGTGATCACCTAGTCTTGGGATGCTATCCGTCTTGTCAAGGCTGTGTGCTGCAAAGTAAGTTGCCACCGTAGGCCAGGTTTCGTGTTTATCTCCCGATAGTCGGCGTCCTTTTTGTTCCCACAACTTGTCCCGGCCATGAATGGCAGCGCTCCGAAAGGTGCGACCGTGCAACACCAATGAAGAATAGAAACCGGCATAGTAGGCTTCGGCAGTCTTTGATAAGACGCTGAAGTTCATTCCCGTGATAGCACAGATGCCATGTTTCGCAAAAACGTGGCACATACTACTACTCAGGGATTTGCGCTGAGTGTATGCTGACTGACAAGAGCTGAACACGGCGACAGTAATATTGTAGCGCTTCAATAGCGCGGCCACATCGCTCGCTGGGGTGTAGTCGAACGTCGTGGAGTTGAGTAGTTGTTCCTCTGACTTGGATGCAGGAAAGTAGTCTGGTTTCGCAAAGAGGATCTGGGGCGTGCCATCTCTGCGACACAAATGTTAGCAGTCATTCGGGTATTTGTTGATAAAGGGCGTGTCTGCTTACTCTTCCACAAAGCCATGGGTATCGATGTGCACCATATCATACTTCTTACCATTCTCCAAGTACTCCTCGAGCTTAGCGAGTGTCCCCGGTCGTACCATGTCAATGGAGAGGCGGTCGTGGCGGTTGTGGTCGCGGAGCAACTTGACCAAGGCGTAGAGCGTGTCGTACACGACGCTCTGGACATCATGGAAGCTTCCGTTTCCACGTTGCTGAAGGCTGCGGGAAACAATTAACAGCAGACGTATAGGCTGGGTCACAGAACGCAAGCCGGCGGGCAAGCTGTGGTTTCCAATGCCGGTGATCCAACGCGTCACGATTATTCCGCGTTCGTTGTACTCCTCAAGGATCTCCCAAAGAAGCCCATGGATACTGTGAAAAGCGGCGTTGTTGCGGTCTGCTGGGTCTAGATCTTCCCCTATAGATATTTTGACGATGCCACCTCTTTTCCGCAGCTTATCGAGCCGAAGTAGTCTGTGAAGATTTCGCTTGTAGGTCTGGAGGTTCGAGCTGGAAGAAGTGCTGGGCAAAAAACCCCGGTTATTGTCGGTCGGGGCGTTGGGGCCTGAGTTCTTGCTGAGACTTTTTTTGGAGGGCTGGAAATTTCTTTTAATCCTCGTCTCGTAATCTTCATATTCTTTGATGGAAAAGGGATCTTTGAGGTCGATTTCCCGTGCTGGTCGCTCTTCGTTCCCCGCAGTTTCTTTGATCTTGACGCGCCACCTGCGGTGGCCGTCTTTTGGCTCGAGGCTGGTAATAACGCAAATGTTGACTTTGGTGACAGGCATCATTGTCGCGATGCCTACGCGATGGGAACGGCGGCGAATTCGACGGGGAGCCAGCGGACGCAAGGCACTCGAGGTCGATTTGTCATTGTCGGTAGTTTTATCAGAGTCATAAAGAAAGTCAGCGTTGTTGGAAGAGCTGGATCCCCGAGTCCGGTCCTTACCGCCAGCCTGAATGTTGCCGCCAGCCTGATTTCTCGAATGTGCAGCCTCCCCTCACTGTCTCACATTTGTGTCTGCAGTACGAGGTGGTCATCGCCACCCGAGTCCGCCTTTGAGTAACCAGGGCTTGCACAGCCGCCCGCATGAGGCGTCCGGTGAAGATGCAAAGGGCTTGAAAGCTGAAATCCCGGCGGTTGTCAGGTTTGACTCGGTTAATGAGGCCTGGAGCGGCCCGTTCCGGACAATGAGCTGGAGGAGGAGGCCGTTGAGCCCCCCATGGATGTGAAGGTACAAATTCAAGCTTCTGTCCGTCAGATTCGCAACCCATCTATCATGCTCATCATTTTCCTCTACTTTTAAATATCATCAATTGATCTAGTAGCCACCGTCTGCCACCAGCAAAGATGAAGCAAGGGGTAGACAAGAAGCCGTACTTCCTCCTCGCCGAGCCTGTGGCGGTTGACGACCTCCTCCTGAACAGCCTACTGGGACTCGCGGTAGAAAACCCCGAGGACCCAATAGGCGGGCGCCACAGGCCCCATGAGCCCCTCCGCCCTCGAGACGGAGTCGACAATCTCTATCCCCGACTCTCCGTTACTTGCACCGACTTCAAGCGAGTAGCGGGAAATACCAGGGGCGCAAAAGCCTACGCCAGGCTTGAGCGCGTCGTGAACCTCTCTCTCTCCAAGAACAACTCACAGCAAGTTGACCTGGAGGCCGCACAGTTTCGTCGCATCAATATGGCGGATGCCCGGACAAAGATCGAAACCCTGCTTGGGGCGCCGCCACCTGAGAGCGTCAACTCAGCTCAGCTTGGCAATCAGGCTGCCGTGGTGTCCCAAGCAGCCAACGCTCCCTCCACCCAAGCGACTCCGAGTGGGGGTCTTTGGTCTAGGTTTAATCTGTTCAAGCAAGCCTCCCCTGCTCCATCTCCTGACCTCGATGAAGAAGCAAGCCACAAAGCGAAACAGGAAGAGACTAGGGCTAAGTATCAAAGTGAGGTGCTAGGCCTGCTGGGCGAGCAAAAAGATCACAAACTCGGTATCATTGTCAGTTTCATAACCTGCAGTGACATGACCAAGAACAAAGACAGCTCCAAGAAAACCTCGGGCGGAGCTGAGGTCAGCACAGGCCCAGCATCTGAATTCATTGATGCAGCGTTCGGCGGCGAGTATTCGAGCCAACATGATGTTGGCGTCCAGGGAGCCTACCAGGGGGAGTACTTGATTGCTTGTAGCTATTTGCCACTGTTCAAGGGTAAGAAGGAAGGGTTTCTCAACAAGTTGTTGCATTGGGGGGTGGGTGACGAGGAGATGTGGGAAGTTGGAAGCACGAAGATGAAAGGGCACATGGATGCCCCTTTGTCAGGAAAAAACAAAGACACAGAAGAACCCGTCAAGGCTATGAATCCAGAGGAGGAGGAGGCCTATGGCTTTTTAATGATGTGTGTTGATTCTGAGGATGAGAGTGAGAGTGATGACGAAGATGGCGAGCAGAATTGAACAATTGATGTTTAGTTTGGAGTCATGACAGGCAGGAGTGGAACTAGGGTCAGGCATGGATGAGGTGCTCAACAGATTGTCACATCTACTAGTTAATTTATGATTAACCATTATTTGTTTTCACTGAACGACCCCAACGCAACTGCGATCATCCTGCCCGAGGAGTTTACTGAAGTGAAGAAGTCACCTTGAGACACAGCAATATGCTAGGATCCGTAAGTTCAGAGCTAGACGCGTTGTTAATTCCGAGGGGGGTCACCAATTCTTATTGTGACTTACGCAAATGATCGATTCCAAGCCCATGGCCCTGTATTCAGCGTACCTGGCTTCGAGGGGCCGGTTCTGTTTAATATAGTTTTATGTTTTGTGTACCATTGACCTTGACCTCTTTGGTATCCTTTATTAACCCATTCATATCAGCTCCCTGAGCATTTACCCTCTCTGTTTGCTTCGTTAGCTCTTTTGTCTTTTGTATCTCGGTAGACATTGAGGTCGTCAGAGCTACAATGTCAGCACCGCAGTTGACAAAGTGGAAGCCCTGCTTGTACTTTTGAGCGGCTGCCCGTCATAGTCAGTAGATAGTTGGAAAAAGTATCGATAGTTGACTTGCCTGTGTCTGCATTGAGAGCAAAATGCCCTGCGTATTTACCAGCTTCTAATGTTGCGTCGAGAATCTTTTGGGTGGCTTCTTGGACCTCGGGCATCGTGGCGTGATCAAAGGCGACGTATCCTAGTGAGGAGGCTAGGTCGTTTGGCCCGATAAATAGCATGTCTGAACGGACAAGATATCAATAACGAGGGTTGGGTAGAATCGCTTGGCCAACTCACCGATCCCCTCCACGCTCGCAATTTCCTTTACGTTCTCCACAGCTTTCCGAGACTCGATCTGTACACATATCATGACGTTGTCGTTTGCCTTTAATAGATAGTCTCTACCCGAGAGATTGAAGGCTGCCGGGGCAAACATGGCGCCGGTGCCTCGGAATGCGTCCGGATAGTGTTGTGAGGGATACTTGGCGGACTGGACTATCTGCTCGGCTTGTTCTTTTGTCTCGCACATGGGCACCATAATTGCGTGGGCGCCAGCATCAAGAGCGCGCTTTATCATCCACGGCTCACTAGCAGGGACTCTGACAATTGGCGATACGCCGCTTGATGAGATTGCCCCGATTTGAAGGTACATATTGTGGTCATCAATATTACCATGCTCACAGTCGATGAGCACCCACTAGAGAGTTTAGTTTGAGTTGTAAGAGACACTGAGGACACTAACATCTTCTCCGAGAGGTGCAATGGTTCTCGCGAGGGTGTAGCCAGGCAAAGCGAGCCATTGACCTAGACTAGGACCCTTGCGGTCTTTGGCTCGCTCGAGGGACTGTCGGAGACGGGTCTTGCCCGATGCATCGACGGGAGAGGCTGTGTGGTTCGACATGGTTGGTGGGTAACTAGAATACAATTGATTGATAAGATTGCATTTGAATAGATATATATCTTATCCTTTTAATTTACTTTAGATTTACGGTAACTGCCCTGTTCTCGGCCTATTCCGCCCCCATATCCGTCGGCCGGAGCTCGGGCCGGAGGTGGGTTCCTACGAATTCGTTATCTTTGCCGACGCCGATCATTCTCAGTACTTAATCCCGCTTCTCTCAAAACAAAGGTCAAAGGCGTCGCGATCTATTATGATAGCGAGAATCGTCTCAGACATGCCGTCGCTATGTATACCGACAGAAACACACACATTGGACCGCCTTGGCCGATGTCGGATAACCCCAACTTTGCCAGGGTCGGCTATGGTCCAGGGCATTAGCCGCCAGCCTCTTATCAACCGTCCAGATAGGATGGGATAGGCGAGATGGGCTAGCACGCCTGGTCGCTTGTTAGTCGACGTTTCTCCGCATTCGGTGTACAGAAGTAACTCCGAATGGAGCCACCGTTGTTTGGGCTGGTTCGGCTATCTGTTGATAACGCGAAAGGGTGTTTCGACGCGGCTTTCGTAATTGTTCTCGTGTATCGCGTTTGAACCTCTGATGCGCGGAACTGTCTGCATTGCATTTTAAGCGAAACCATGAGTAAAGAATCAGCAGACGGCGTAGCACCCCGTGTTTGGCAAGCATGCGTCACCTGTCGGCGCAAGAAGGTGAGTATTGTGGCTTAAACTTCCGAGCCTGATGTAAATGGGGCAATTGATATTGAATCAAGTACAGATAAAATGTGACGGCAATATTCCCTGTCACAACTGCTGCTCGCGGGATCTCATGTGTGAATACCCCGGCAGCAATGACAATGCATCTAGTAGCCGCAAGTACGTGACACGCGAACGATTTAAGAATCCATCTTCTGATAACTATTAGTTATGCCATAATATTCGAAGCTCGGTTTCAGCAGCTGGATACGCTATGCCAGAGGTTGGAGGCCGTAACGAGTCAACTCACCTCGGCCATTGAGAAGTTGCCGACTGAGATAATTCCTTCACCGCGAGGGTCTGCCACTGCCGTACTGGAAGGAGTCTCCCAAGATTTGCAGTCAATCCTAGAACCGCTGGACTCGGCATCCTCATCTCAACAGTCTCATACAGAGTTTGCAGCGAGTGCCCTGTCCGAGCCTGGGTGTGCTTTCTCAACGGAACTCGAGATATTTGATGATGGACAGGATTTGCAGGGCGCCGAAGTAGAGACTGAAGGAGAAATGGTGGATGAGTCTCCTGACTTCAGTGTCGACTATGACCCCACCCTTGGAACGTTTGGTTCTCTGGTACCTGATTCGTATGGAAGTTTGAGGTAAGATTCACCTAATATGCACCTCGAGACACGCCACTAACACAGTAAGGTTTATCGGAGGAGCAAGCAATGAACTGCTTGTGCAGGCAATCCAGAGCCTTACCCCTCCCCAGTCCGAAGTGTCCGAATCACCAGCCTTTGCTTTGGAGAGACAGACTGGAGCTATCCAGAAGGGCGGAAAGCTTTCACTTGAGATCCCACTATTTGTCCACGGTCTCAAATGGCGAGAGTTGCCATATCTACCAAAGCCCGACGATTTGAGCTTACCGCCTCGATACGTTGCTGATATGCTGGTCGGTTTATACTTTGACCAATTTCACTATACGTTTCCAGTGTTATACAAGCCTCACTTTATAGAGTCATATCGACGCTTGTATACAATTCGAAAGGAGACAACCCGGGACAGAGGCTTCCTTTCCGTATTATTTTCCGTTTGCGCATGTGCATCCAGCCTAATCGCATCGGATGGGAACCTTTCGACATTTTCTGGGATTGAGTTCTATGAGAAGGCCCTGCTATTGCACTTCTCTACAACTGGCCAGGCAAACATAGAGCGAACGCAGAGTTTAGCACTCATGTCTATGTGCTGTTCTGGATGGAATACTTTGTCCTCAAGTTGGCACTTTGCGGGACAGGCAGTCCGAGCTGCTCAAGACCTAGGAATGCATATGAGCAAACTTGTAGGTCTTTTGCTTCCTCTTGCAGAAATCACGCTCACTTAGAACAGACATCCGCGTCTGATAATCCAGAGAAAGGTTCGGGGGCAGCTTCTCTAGAAGCAGAAATCTCTCGACGGATATGGTGGAGTGTTTATTGTCTCGATAGGTATTCTACCTCGGCTCTTTTCGTGAACTTGGCTAACCACTACCCAGAGTCACATCGATCTGCCTTGGACGACCAACGGCAGCCAACGACAGCGATTGCTGTTGTGCCTTGCCTTTGCCTGTTGCTGATGAGGAGCTAGAGGCTGCCTGTAGTCAACCGGCGATATCTGACGAGCGACCGACCTCAACGCTGCCCCTGTCAGGATTTCTGGCTTTTGCTCGTCTATGCCAGATATCTGGGAGGATCCAAAGCCTCCAGGCACCATCGCAGATAGCATCTCTAGGTACAGCAGAAGGCCAAAGACGAATAGCTAGACTCGCGAAGCGGATAGAGGAATCTTTAGAACATTGGCTAACTAGTCTACCGGATGACATTCGTTTTTCTGCCAAGTATGCGTCTGTTATATGTTATTAGCCAGGACCTTTACTAATGGTTTCTATAGTAATCTGGACCGCGGGCCCAATTTGACCATGTGTGTTATTGTATTCGTCATCCACGCGGGGTCACTCGTGAATCTGTATCGGTAGGATGTTCTACCACTTACACAACCGTGCACCAACTGACCGCAAGTGTAGAACATTTTCCAATAGGAAAGACCCATTCAACGAGCTTAACACGCGAAAGAATTGTATCAGCGCCGCTCGCAGCTGCATCAACGCAGCGGAGCTCGTGCGAGACGTTGTTCCTCCTTCACATTATCTGGCCCTGTCCGTCCACTGCCTTACAATCTCCGGCCTGGTTTTGTAGGATGTTCTCACCCCATATAATGACGTCAACTAATTGTGATATCAGATTATGGATGAAAGACGACTCTTCAGTAGATCATGACCCCGATGTGGAGAAATGCGTTCGATTCTTGCAAGACTTGGAGGTTACTTGGTCTGGTGCATCTAGGGGCCGGGTCATTATCGAACAGACGATGAAGATCTTTGAAACCGACCGCCAGGCCTCTTTGTTTGATTTGGATCCGCAGGTATCTATAATGCTTCACATACCTACACCTGATCTATTGAACCTAGACCACTCGGGAGCTGGGTTTACGAACTTTTAGGGCCCTCTTTAAGCTATGTGCTTATAAATTGCAGGATGTAAATAAATAAAGTAGTACGTAAAAATGCCCTTATTTGCTTTGTAATAATTAGTTATATAGAGGCTTATAAACTATATTTAGACTTAAAATTAAGATTAAGATTAATATATTAATTATTCTTTTAAAAATATAATCTTATATTAGTTTTTACTTTATTAACTTTTTTTTTATTTTAGCTCTTAGCTATTTATATAATAAAAGTTAAGAAATATATAATAAAATATATTACTTTTTAATTAATACTTATTAGGCTATATAAGGCTAAGGCTCTAGGTAATTTAACCTAGTAAGCTAGGTTAGCTAAAAAAC
>JAADYS010000937.1:0-13184 GCA_012931995.1 Fusarium albosuccineum | reverse complement strand
GTTTTACTCTAAGTATCTATAGTATTAATACAGACAATAAATTACAATGCAGTGTTGTATTCCTCCTGGTTTAACTTATGCAGGAGTATGTACTCCTGCTTTGTAGGAGCACATATTGTGCTTTGCCCTAGAGTTCTAGGTTCCATCTATAGCTTTGGTGTGCATTAACTACGTCGTATTTGTGAACAATACATAGAATCTTTGATTCCGTGAATAAATAAAGCGCAACGGCGCACTATAGTACTATAAGCTAACAATCTTTTAATTCTAAATTGAGTTAAACCTACTAAGGTTACTCCAGTTGTATATCCCCCCGGGGCCCCGGGGGGATATACAACCAGATAAGTTGGTCCAGAACGTTTCTATAGTGCCACGGTCGATGAACGGGCACCGGATTCGAAGATAAGGACACGTCCAGAACTCCCAGAACTGAGAGCAGTATTGAGAAGTTCTGGCGGGATTGGTTCACTAATGCGCCGTGAAAGTGGTCGTCTCGCAAAGCGCACGGTGTACAGCCGGCTCTTCTGGATAGAAATTGAAGGGGTTCTTATAATGTCAACTACATATGTCACATCCTAAATCGTCTCTATTTGTTGGCTCTCCTATCAAACCTTGTCTTAAGTCTCTTACTAAGTTTCTTTATAATCATGCTCATAGTTCTCTAGGTTCTCGTCATGTTACCTTTGGGTGTACTACTAAACAAAGTCTCTTATATCTGTCGTAATATAACCACACTCGGGTGGCACCTGCTAGAACTAACTGTTTTAAATTTGAGATTCTGTAGATGCTCTACAGCTGTTTATATTGTTTCATTATGGTCCATACTAGTCAAGTTGCTAAGAACGGGATAACACTACCTCAGGTAAACACTTGGCTACTCTTTCAACCTGATTTACTAATAAATAGGACTTAATGTAGTTATTTATCCCGAAATTTCTATTCTTGGAAGCTCACACAATGCAGCCATGCATCTGAGGACGGCTCTTTTCGAGGCTGGCTATCGCCCCTAGGGGCGATAGCCAGCCTTAAAAGACGTCCCCTCGAATGGATATCTATGTTTTACGAACTCCTATATATAGACATATTGACTTTAATTATTTTGTGGTGTTCTATTTGATAGGGAAATAGTCTATAAGAGTAGTCAGCGCTTATCATAAGACAGCATTATTTGGTTCCAATCTCTGACACCAGGAGTGTACATCTGGCACCGAGTGGAGGTGGCCGCTAGACTGCCCTAAACAGTATTCTCAATCTTAATAGAGGCCGTAAAGCTCTCTTGTGGCCAGTTTATTCTTGCTTTGCGTATGTGTGGTTGTATGATGAATAGCCACGACTTAAGGTGATACGGATGACCATATACAAACTTGAGCAAGAGGAGGGTTAGGAGAGAACCAGACACAAATAATTCATCAACTGTGGAACCTGTTAGGGAGCCATAGATGAAGCTGTTGGGTTTTGACCTAAATATACGTGTTAACTTCAGTTGAGTTGAAAGTTGATGGTGGCGCAATTCTAGGCCACACAGTCTGTTTTGGGGTAACCCAAGTGTCCCCACTAAAGCAGAAGGCACTAGCGGAGTCTGACAAGTGGGTCCTACACCAAGCCCCGCCTAAATGCGATCGGAATGCTGCAAAATCTTCCCCGAGCCACACACACCCCAAACTGCGTTATATATGATTCATTTGGAAGCCCTGAACTCAACAAACCATTTGACAGAGTGTCCGAGTGGTTAAGGAGCCAGACTTGAATTGGAAGGAGTGATCCGAGCTCCTCCCTGATAGATATCTGGTACGTTCGCGTTCGCAGGTTCGAATCCTGTCTCTGTCGATGACACTCTTCCTGGGCTATCCAGGGTTCTGTTTTTGCTCTCTTTTTGCTTCTCCTGCTCCTTAGCTTCCTAACAAATGCTTGAACGGCACCACAGCAACAAAAATGAACGTGTGGCGGTCCATTCGGCTCAACGCTCCATTTTGCTTGTACTGACGCACGGCGTGATGTTCCTCCTACCCAAACGGCATTCCCTCCTCTTAACTCAATAGCAAGGACGGGACATTTCAATGAACGTTTAGGGGACAGCATGGGGGCAAAAACGAGTGTGTGGTGGCCCAATGTTACAAAGTTGGCTTCGCCGCATTTTCCAGCCTACGGTCACACGCAACGGGCTTTCTTCTATCACGACGGATTTTCTTTTGTTCTGATAGAGTATCAAGGGCAAAACATGCTCTCTCTATCGTTGTTCACAGGTCGCGGAGTTGTTCAGGGTAGTGAATGCGGCCGTGGTTTTGGTGTGATGATAGGCATGCCAGGGAGTGGAGACCAGGCTAGAGTCATTTCGATGACCAATGTATCACCAAACCTTCGCATCAAAAAGCTCATCTACTTGTAGACTACGATTGTGGTCGACTTGCCTTCATTCAAACCATGTGTACTCAATTCACTTACACCCGCGATAATTTTAAGGTTGGGCGATTTCCTATTCCGGTAATTCGACGTCCAAGTCCACGCGAAAATGACGTCAATGCCTCCAAAAATATCTAAGGTTAATCCAGCCCTACGATTTTATCCTCGGGGACGCTCCTTCCAATCTCATGGCTCTCGAACGTATTTTTAGAACTATGGCCGAGATCGAATGCCTCGTAACATATTTTTACCTCTTCCAATGAGACAATTCCCGGTTTACCTTGTACATCTTCTTGGTCGCCGGCTTATCTCAGGATCAATGTTTGGTGTTGTCGGCTTTATAGGGCTACGCGCAGCATGAGTGGCGCAAAACAAGAAAAGGAAGGCAGTTCTTTAGAAATTCCATCACCCTCAGTGTCTATTCCTATTCTGTACCAGTGAAATCTCGATCAATACAAGCTCTTTACTTTACATGTCCATGTAAGACGCGACGTCCATCCAATCCAGAACGTTGGCGTTGTCTATCGTGATAGGGTTGGCTGCTGGGGTTTCTGGGGGCTCTGGGACAAAATTTAGCTCAATCGCCCACAGTCTGATCTGGTGAGTTTTGAAAATTGACATACCGATCACTATGAACTGGTATCTCACAGCCTGAAAGTCCGTCCAGGGCGCTCCGCTCTCGGCCAGTTCCTTCAGGGTACGACGGATTCCTGGCAGGCTCATATTTACCATTATGGTACATGGTGCCAGGCTTCGGCCCCAGAGACCCACAGTGTTGTCGCCGTTCGCGAGGATAATAGTGGGAGATGTACCGACCACGGCCGATTCATTGCCAGGGGGATCATACCACGCTGGGAGCATCTCGTCCACCAATCTTTTACACCGCTCGATAGAATAGGAGATGGTGATAGAAGGGTCCATTTTGAGCGAAAGGAACTGCTAGCTGAATGAGCTGGGTTACAAACGCGAGATGATCGATTTGATTGGTCGGCTCATCCTCAAGATATGGCATTTAAATACTTTGACGTGTTAGCTGGAGCTAGTCACGTTCAATATGCTGTCACATGTGCTTAATCACTCTCGGGATGTTGGAATGCGAAGATTTGATCAAACTGGTATTCAGCGATTCACCAAACATGCGGGACCGTCCTGCCTGTGATTTCGTCGTCTTGCTACGCTCAAGTGGATAGTCAAAATAGTTCTGGGAAGTAGCCAATCTGAGTAGTCTGGCTGTAACGTGGATAGTATTCGCCTTCGTAGTAGAGGCAATTCCCCTTCGGTACCATAGGTTGCCGAACTCTATTCTCTCTCTCGGGTTTTTGAACGTAAGGAAAGCAACCACACATACTATTTGATCTATTCTTCCTGTTTCTACCCAGGTATACGGGAAAGAACCCAGTTCGGGAAAGTATGCTGTGTATGGTAGTTGGGATGCGAGTCTAACACCGCGTACACAGTGTTGATATTGTCTTTTGTTGGGGCTTAGCAGGCAACTAATTAGGTGTTATGCTACATAATTTGTTTGTTCATGCGCGGGTGGTATCTGAAAACAACACATTTGCTGGCAGGCTCGTCACGAAAGGTACTAGGGTGGTTATGCTGGGAGAGGACGCTTGCTCCGGGGTCTAGATACAGAGACCCATATGAGCGCGAGAATCGGGATCAACAGATGCGAGAACACATCATCCAGCATAAAGGGGTTACGTCGTCTGTTCACTGACACTGTCGGCTCACCATGGGCTCCGCCATGTTCTTCCGCTACGTGAATATCCAAGAATACGATGAGAACCATTATTGTCCGGAAATACCCGCCGGTTACTAACACGGCTGGAAGCAGAAGCTACCTATGTATGACCATATGAAGGTCAAAAGATCAAATGTGCATCAGAGCTATTACCATAACCTCAAAAGCAAAGACCGCCGGGAATAGCTGTGTGAGCATCGGTTGGTGAATCCCGATCAGACAGACGTCGAGTTACCACGACAGCAAGCCACCCACCCCCTTAGGCTCAAGATGGCACACCCTCACGATCAGACAGCTGCCAGGAACGGATGCAAAGAATCCCAGAGAAGAAGCCCCTCCCGGTCACTGCATCACGGCCGCCATGCAGGTCGAGAAGCCGTGGCTTTTGACCACGAGGGCTGTCATGGCAAGTCAAGGCAATAGACGGCGAAAACGGCGACTGGGCCGAAGCAAGGCGGCGGTACCCAAGGCCGCGGCGAGAAGCCGGAAGAAGCCGAATCTCGAGCGTCGGCCAAACAGCATGGCAATCCCGAGCGCTCGGGGCAACGATTGACGTAGCTGCTTGGCCTGTGGGTGTACAAGGTGTTATCCTGGTCTACATGATGAGTTGCAAGTGAAAGATCTTGACGAGTATTTGCTGGGCTGAATAGAAAAGATAAGAAGAGATATTGTTAACTGAGTCAAAGTAAAACCATGCACACCCAGAAGCATGTGCTTACAAGTGATGACGGCCATGATGGATGATGACATTTGCACATGCCAGCGATTACCCCAGATCAAACCCCCATTCTTGCTGACCCTAATGACGATACCTGGCCAATACCTGGCCTCTGCTCCCGGAGCCGAGCTCCAGCGGGTTATCGGTCGCCGTTGGCGTCATGACATCTGTGTCCTCGGTCCCGGTCTCACCCAGCTTCTTTAACCTCGTCCCTCCTCGGCTATAGAATCCCGAGCGCCGACCAGTGCCCCCATTTACAGAGGCGTCAGCAGGTCATGAGCGTGGCTATGGGAAAAAGAGGAATGCATCAAGAATACAATCAATAGTGTCTAGATGAAGCTGGGCCTTAATAATACCTGAGTTTCTATTCAAAAAGCCGAGTCACGGGCAACGCAAGTGACGCACTGAAAGAGTGAATGCCCTCTCGTCGCTAACTAGACACCCTCTGACGAGCCAATTACCAGCCAGTTAATTGTCAATGACTTGCCCAGAACCGGCCTCCCACCCCCGGGCACCGGCACGGCGAAAAGTAGTTTTAGTCGCCGGCTGCCCCCCAGAGCCTCTCTCCACGAGCTCTCAAAAAGCTTCCTTCTTATCCCCCCGCCCTCCCGAGACTCGCCAGTCAATTCCTCCCAGGCCGTCCTCAGCTTCATCCATCATGTCGGCTCCAAGACCTGTCTCGCGCTGCGTCCAGCGCGGCTCGCGGGTGCTTTCTCGTTCGCAATTGCGGACCAGGTCCAGCCTGTGTCCCGCTGCAGTCTCGGCCAGATCCTCCATCTCAAGGAGGACACCGGCCGCATGGCCTGTCATGAGGGCACCAATGGCTTCCAGGGCCTTTAGCACTACACCCCGCCGGCGAGACGCTGACGAGGAAGACTTTGATCCCGCAGCAATCGAGCGCGAGGCCGACGAGGTTGACGTCTGTATCGTGGGTGCCGGCCCCGCGGGGCTCAGCGCTGCTATCCGCCTCAAGCAGCTGGCCAACGAGGCCGGTAACGAGGACTTTCGTGTTCTCGTCCTTGAAAAGGCAGGCGACATTGGCGCCCACATCCTCTCCGGAGCCGTTATCCAGCCCACCTCGATCAACGAGCTTATCCCCGACTGGCTCGACGAGGACAACCCCAATCGTTTCGAGCACGCGACTCCCGCCGGCGACGACCGTATGCGCTTCCTTACCAAGACGGCTGCCATTCCCATCCCTGCGCCCCCTCAGATGAGCAACCACGGAAACTATATTGTCAGTTTGAACCAATTCGTCAAGTGGCTAGGCGAGCGTGCCGAGGAGGTCGGCGTCGAAGTCTACCCCGGCTTTGCCGCCTCCGAGGTTGTCTACGGCTCTGATGGTGCTGTCAAGGGCGTTGCCACCAACGATCTTGGCATTGGCCGCGATGGTAAGCCAAAAGAGACATTTGAGCGTGGTATGGAGTTCCATGCGAGGGTCACCATGTTCGGTGAGGGCTGCCACGGGAGTTTGAGCAAGCAGGTCATCAACAAGTTTGACTTGCGCAGGGATAGCCAACACCAGACGTACGGCCTGGGTGTAAAAGAGGTTTGGGAGGTTGACCCCGCCAAGTTCGAGAAGGGATTGGTGGTGCACTCAATGGGCTACCCCCTGTCCAAGGATGTTTATGGCGGCTCATTCATGTATCACTTTGGCGACAACCTCGTGCAGATCGGCCTCGTCGTTTCGCTCGACTACCAGAACCCCTGGCTCTCGCCCTACCAGGAGTTCCAGAAGCTCAAGCTTCACCCCCTGTTCCGCAATGTCCTCGAAGGTGGCAAGTGTATCTCGTACGGAGCGCGAGCCCTCATTGAGGGCGGTTTCCAGTCCATCCCCAAGGTCGCTTTCCCCGGCGGTGCCCTCATCGGTGATTCGGCGGGTTTCGTCAACGTGCCCAAGGTCAAGGGCACTCATAACGCCATGAAGTCGGGTATGCTCGCCGCCGAGGCTGCGTGGACCGCCCTCAGCGAGAAGACGGACGACGGCACTGTATTCCTGTACGACTACGAGAACAACCTGCGCAAGTCCTCTATCTGGAAAGAGCTCAAGGAGGTGCGCAACATGCGACCGTCCTTTCACACCCCTCTGGGTCTTTACGGAGGCGTCATGTACTCTGGCCTCGAGGCCTACCTCCTCAAGGGCCGCGTCCCTTGGACGCTCAAGCACAAGACTCCTGACCACGCCGCCACAAAACCCGCCGACAAGTTCCCCAAGATCGAGTACGAGAAGCCCGATGGCAAGATCACCTTCGACATCCTGACGAGCGTTTCCCGCACGGGAACCAACCACGAGGAGGATCAACCCGTTCACCTGCAAGTCAAGGACTGGGACGACCACACCGAAAAGACATATCCGCCCTTCAAGGGCCTCGAGAACCGCTTCTGCCCGGCTGGCGTGTACGAGTACGTTGAGGATGAGTCCAAGCCTCACGGCGTCCGGTTCCAGATCAACGCGCAAAAGTGAGTAAACTTTGCCCCTCAAACCCCCCTGAGACATGGGGAACAATGCCCATCATGACGAGAATACGATTGCTGACTTGACCTGCAATAGCTGCATTCACTGCAAGACGTGTGATATCAAGGCTCCCCACCAGGATATCAACTGGCAGGTGCCGCAGGGAGGCGAGGGTCCCAAGTACTACATGACATGAGGAGTTGCCGGTTTTGTTTTGTTTGTGGTTTACTGTATGATACCTGACTTATATACCTGGATGCATACTCGGCGTGCAAGGATGAGCCATCTGGCAAGAGGCGGCATGCAAAAGAGAAGGGAGGGTTTCTCATTTTGGGGTACATGGGACTGGAGTCGGCGAGCGGGCTTCAAAAATGTTATCAATGTGAACAAAACCTAGACAATGGACGTCATTGATCTGCGACAGCATGACAGGCAATGTTTTCCTCGCAATGTTTATGTTTCCGTTTGGCCGGCAGGCGAATTAAGTGTCGGACGGAGCCGCATGGATTCCAGCGTCAATGCGAGCAGATGGGGATGCTTTAAGATCTAGACTTGGAACATGTGGAGGCATCGTGGCCCCTGCCATGGGCGCGGTACCCGTGTCACGAATCAAGTGCCAAATCGAGGCTGAGCCGCGCATTCGCAACGGCATTCCATGGCCACACTATCCAAGCCAAGTGCCCTTCTCCTTGTGCGACGATAGGCGTTGCAGGCGGACACGGACGTTGTCTGCACTGTAGCATTCGGTTCATGCTTCAGTGTCAGCGCGCATGCTCAGAAACTTCCCGAAAAGGCTTCATCCGTGGACCATCCCATTCATGGGGCACGCCAAGGGCCGAGCAATTTCCTCCAAGCGAGGAGGGACCGGCTCTGGAGGGTCATGTTCTTTATCAAACTTTTGCGTGTGCGGAGTCGCTCAAGACCCATCAAGATTGCCATGGGAGAAGAGGCTAGCAAGACAGGGCGACCCTGGTAGAATCCTGGGGAATCTCAAGTGAGGCTGGGTTTGCGAGGGATCTTTGCTTGAAAAAAACATGTCGGAGCGTCAAGTGGAGATTCAGGCAGAGGCAAGGGGACGACCGAGGTTGCGAAATCAGAAAATTGTTAGCGAGGTACTTCTGTCAGCAAGCCCCCCATATCGGACGCGTTCTCGTAACAGGTAACGGTACTCGACGATCCTTGGACAATCGAAATTTTCGCGTCACCTCGGGCTAGTTTGACCGTGACAACCCGAGCGAAACGTGGCCTCAACACAGGTTGGGTCTGACAGTACCCAAGCGTCAACAGCAGCAAACGTCGACATATGTTGAGAGAACTCTCGCCGTGGGTGGGCGATGCAGAACAAAGACATAGCACGACGAAAAAAAGGTAAAAATCACCACGAAACCCGACGCGATCTTGATGACGGCTGCACAGGAAGCCCTTGTACTGGGTACGTGATGCAAACAGCCAGTCAGCGGCCGCACAGGACCAGCCTCCCTGGCGTCGTGACGGGACCATGCCAGCCGGTTTCTGGTTGGTTGCAGTTGAATGACTCACAAAGTCGGCGGGCGGCTGGGGCCACCAGGGCACCAGGCACCTAGGGCACCGAGAAAATGGAAGAAAGAAACCCACAGCCTGCTGGTTGCCGCCTGAACGAGGAAAACTCTGCGCGGTGTGGCCGAGCGTCTTTCGTTGACTGCGGATTAAAGGAAGCGATGCAACAGGCCGTCTGCTGCTCACTCATGGCATGGCGTGACCTGGCATGATGAGACGTTCGCGAGACAAACGTCGCAGCGAGCCTGCCCCCGTGAGGATCACGAAGGCGCAGGACGACGCGTTGAGGGGGCGGGCTAGGACTGGGAGAAATATCAGCAAAGGGGGCAGAGCGTGTTTCAGGGTGTCGTTGTCGTGTTGGTGGTTGGCGGCAGGTGGTGGTTGGGAGGAAAAGAGTCCCACGGGGGGCGAGTCGCTGGTTTGACAGGGCCGAGGGTGGCTGGAACTTGAAGAGTGGGTGCGCAATCCGAGACGGGGGTACGCGATTGGGGCGAGGGCGGTTTGGGGGCGCCAACACGGCGAGAGTGTGAGGAGCGAGTCGCCGAGCTGGAGAGTCCTGAGATGAGTGAGTGGGAAAGCCAAAAAGCAACCAACCAACCCCGTCGGCCTGGACCCCGGTCCATAATTTCCTGCCCGTCCCCGTGGCCCACAGGGCACTTGCGGCTCCATGGATAGGCGCTGTGACGCTCTCTTGTCGGCCGGATTGCGTGCTGCCCGCCCAAAGTCCGGGTCGAGTCAAGTCAGTCCAGGCCAAGCCAGGTCAAGTCAGGCTTGTTTTTCGCCGCCGTGTCGAGGTGCCCGCCTTTTCCGCCGTCGTGATCGCTCCCGTCGGTGCTTATCGTCGTTTCCGTTTGTTACGAGTCGTCGTTGCCGCTTCTTATCCTCCATCATTCGTTTGTCGTTGTTCTTTGCTGTTGTCGTCGGACTGTCCTTCGCCTCGCTCGTCTCGATGTCTTGTTCGTCGTCTTGTTCTCGATGCTTCTTGTCGTCGCTCTGTGCCCAACGTGCAGGTTGGTGCGAGGGTTTGTGGGTTGTTGGAGAGGAAGAGGGGGAGGAAGGGACAGAAGAAAGTCAGGGGAAAGAGATGACGACGACAGCGCAGGCAGGCTGACCACGCTTTGTTCCGCCAGCTTGTGATCTCGCCATTTTCAGCCACTGGGCACCCTGCGTTGGGCTCCAGGGCTCCCTGGCAGTGGCGATCCCAAGCTTTTTGGGGCTCGCAATTACCTGTGCAGTAAGGCATGCAGCGGCTCGCAGCGCCTGAACACACTCAAGCCAGAACCGAGGCTCGTCCGCTGGAAGTATCATGTACCTCGACTCAGGCTCTGTTACAGCGACACTTCAGGGGCTCAAGGCTCAGACGGGGGTGCGTGGGTGGGAAAAAAGGAGATAAAATCAGCGTCGCGACGGCCGGTGATTGGTCGCACCGACTTTAGTGCATACGCTAGCGTCTGCCAAGCCTGCCAGCGCCGACGCCACAGGCAGTGTTGTTGCCTGGGGTGTCCTGCCTGAGCGACCTTTGGCCAAAATTATAAGAAGCCAGCCCTCCCCTCGCCCGCCTGTTTCGAAAGACCTGCGCGGAAGTCCCGACCGACGGCCCTACGTACCTACCACTTACGTTTGGCCTCTCTTTTAATACTTGCTCCCCCACGACGTCACACCCCACACCCACCAAAAATCTCTTCGGACAATTTTATCTTGTCCATCAGCCTTGAACCTCTTTTGGACTCTAGACGCCTCGGTGCATCTCGTCTCCAGAACACAGCCAAGGCACACTCCCTTGTCCTCTTTGTCTCTTCTCTCCGTCTCACCTCTTGCGTCTTCGCTCTCCAAGGCGGACGTGATCTCGCTCTCTAGTTTGGGAAGAAGGACCCTGGTGCCGACACCCCATCAGCGACCAGGCAAAAGAACTGGAACACGTTCCTTGCCCCCTCTCTCTCCTTGCGCGCAATATCGACCTCGTTGACCGCGACGAAGACCGGAAGAAAGCGATCCCCGCCGCCACCGTTGACGTCGCCACAACCATCGGGTCGATTTGCGCTGTTGTAGACAACAATAAAAAAAAGTTGCCGTGAAGTCAAAGAAGCCTGTGGTCTTCTGAGTCCTGGTTGTCGCCTTCGAGAACGCATCAGCGCGACACCGTCAAACAAGCTTCCGACCGACTCCGTTTCCGTCATCTTCCACCTTGTTCTGCATTGAGCCTCTGCGTTCGACGCATTCAAGGACAAACATAATTGCTTGGGCAGCATTCTTGTAGGGGACACATTCACTTGTTTCTCTCCCGCGCGATTGGTAGGTCGCCCCTCAATGAATCACTGCACAGCCCCCTTAACCCACCTATATAAAGCCCATTTCTCCCCCCTCTGCCCAACTTCTCTCTTGCATAAACAATCGGCCCCTCGCCTTCGCTCTCTTCTCTCATCGTCGCACCGCTCTACCTAGTGGGTAGGGTGCACGCTCCGTCGTTTTGACGTGCGATGCTAACTGGAGCTCATGATAGATCTGTTCGGCGATTTTTCTAAACCGTTGACATCTCTCGATACCGACTCCAATCATGGAAGGCATCCAGACACATCCGTCGAACGCGGCGCAAGCCAAGGCCTTCACTGCGCCTGGGTCGCTGTCGTTCCCTGGGGCCACCAACGAGTTGACGCCGCCGCCTCCTGGCAATGGTGATGCTGCTCAGCGCCCTGCTCCCAACGGCCAGCAGGCGGCAAATGGAAACGGGGTGACTCCCGCGACTCCTGCCGCGACGCCTGCTGCCACTCAAGGACCCAGTGGAATCACTCCCACTTTACAGTATGTATCCTCCTGAGTGACCTGTTTTTGCTCAGTGAGGCTTATCTCGCAACTTTAAAGGAACATTGTGGCTACAGTCAACCTTGACTGCCGCTTGGACCTCAAGACCATCGCCCTGCATGCTCGCAATGCCGAGTACAACCCTAAGGTACATTAGGCTTATGATTGCATCAAGGTGCGACTTCTTGCTAACCGCAACAGCGTTTCGCCGCTGTCATCATGCGAATCCGCGAGCCCAAGACGACCGCTCTTATCTTCGCTTCTGGCAAGATGGTCGTCACTGGTGCCAAGTCGGAGGATGACTCGAAGCTCGCGTCACGGAAATACGCCCGTATTATCCAGAAGCTTGGCTTCAATGCCAAGTTCACCGACTTCAAGATCCAGAACATTGTCGGCTCTTGCGACATCAAGTTCCCCATCCGACTCGAGGGTTTGGCTTCGCGCCATCACAACTTCAGTTCTTACGAGCCTGAGCTGTTCCCTGGTCTTATTTACCGCATGATCAAGCCCAAGATTGTGCTCCTCATTTTCGTAAGCGGCAAGATCGTCTTGACTGGTGCCAAGGTCCGAGAGGAGATCTACCAGGCCTTCGAGATGATCTACCCTGTGTTGCAAGGTTCGTTTCATCTACGACACTTTACTCTTACATCCGCTAACCTGAACAATAGATTTCCGCAAGGTTTAATGCATCACTTTTGGCTCGAGGTGTAACAGCCTCGAGCCTGCACATATCCAAATTTTCGACGTGTATGATTAGACAACCCGTCACGATACCACGATTGCTTTTTCATCACACCCTGTGCTGTCTGGTTTCGACAACCTAGCAAGCACATGGGATCTGCGTTTGTATCATTTTTGAATTGTTTTCATGCATTGCATCGGCGTTGGCGAGGAAGGACAGGAAGGGGATCTTTACCGGGGACTCCGGTTCAAGGGGAAAAACATAAGACTACTCATCCCGCGACACATCATAGATTGCTCGCGCCGGTCCAGCGGCGCATGCGCTCAGTTGACTTGAGCGCCTCTAATTATCTCGAAGGGACACGCTGAGTGGGGAGGGGAAGAGAAAACGAAGTCGAGCAGAGATGCTGAGTTGGGCCTCTGGGGGCCAAAGAAACAAACACGATCCCGTCACAGGGACGTGAAAAACAAGGAGAGCAAGGCCCACGGCCTTGGCTACCGGCGAAGATATTTGTCCAGTAGCAGAGCAGACACACCTTGATGGCATGGTCAAGAATGTGAGCAAGCAGATCTTTACTCCGTAGTGAGATATGAATCAAACTCGAAGTTCTCTCCCATCTAATGTGCCCTTTCGACGTTTTGTGTGCCCAGTTTGAAAACCGCGCGCGTGATGCGCATTGCTCACGTGCCCAGCCAATAGCACTAGCCGTAAATGTCAAGATCTGGAGCCTCCTAGCCCCGATCGTCGGCACAGCTAACCTCCCCCAGCCGTCTTTATGGGGCTACCATCTTGGTCCTATGCAACTTTCTTCTTGGTCCTGTGTATTTCTTATTTTAGTTAGAGGCGGTAA